>VZRE01004820.1:359225-402856 GCA_013396775.1 Cephalopterus ornatus | reverse complement strand
AAAAAAAAAAAAAAAAAGCCCGCAAGAAATAGCGGAGATCTGGGGGCCGCGGTGAAAGCTTATCCAGGGGCTGCGCGTGCACGGCTATAGGCTGAGCCGCCTTCACCGCCTCCTGGAGAATCCAGCCTTTCCTTCGGGAAGGAGCGCCGTGGTGTTTTTCCTGCTGGGTAGCTGAGGAAGCTGAGAGCACAAGGGTTCCTCTTCCAGGTCAGGCAGGAAACGGGTGGCAAAGTTGGGGTCTCTGCAGTCCTCGTCGTGGGGTTTAGACACGTTCGTGTCTTCTATTCCCAGCCTCCGGGCTTTCTCCAGCTGAAGCTGTGCGTGGAGGGCATAGCAGGAGGCTGAGGGAAGTCACGTCCCTTCGGAAGACTGGGACTAACAAGTGTTGGGACACAAAGATCGACCCGAGTACACCATCTGTTTGGCACTTGGGGTTCAACGGCGCCTTTGTAACTGTCCTTGGGGGACGCGTGAGCTTCCCCACCGCAGGGCTCCGAGCGCTGATGTAATTACAGCTCTCCTCGCGCCTGCCCCAGTTGCATTTAAATCTCTGAAGAATGAGTAATTCCCTACTTGGGTATGATAAAGGCTCTGCTGCGGGCCCCGGGGCTGCTTGTGCAGGCTGTGTGTGCTCCTCGGTGGCACCGAGCCCCTCCGCAGTGCCGGGTTTTTTTCTCTCCATGGAGCACTTTACAGTTCCTGCCTGTGCAGAGGCAAAGGCTGGGGAAAGCTCTGTGCATCTGCAGCCAAAAGGTCTGGCCTTGCCCTTGAGCAGGGATCTGGGCTACTGTTTCACAAGTTAATTAGCTCTCTGGGTTGCCCTTTTTCTTCCCAAGAAAAAGGCAATTAATCTGTAGCCTGTAGGGCAGGAGATGCAGTGTTCTTGTTTGCTGGGTGGGTATCTCAACTCCGGGCAGCCCCTGGCCAAGCAGGAAAGATCAGCCAAAAATACCACGGAGCAGAAACACCAGATCAACCAGAGCCGCCTTTGTTCTTGCTGGTCACACACTGCCTGCCCTCTCCACTCACCCTGGCTGTTCCTGCCTGTTTTCCTTGTAGCATCCTTGCCTGTTTTTCTCTCAGCATCCCTCCCTGGCATAGGGCCCATAGGTTTCTTGTCGCTGCTGTATTTTGGCAGACAGGCAGTTGCAGCCTTGGCTGTGGAGCTGCCAGTCTCCGTGAGCCCGAGGAGATTGGAGGGCCCCTTGGGAGAGGGAAGTAGAACAAGGTACTCAATTCCAGTTTAGTTTCCAAATCAAAGCAACATGTGAGAAGAAAAGGCAGCACAGCAGAGTGTGTTCTTCCTCTTGAGCCCGATGATGTGATGGGGATGGCTGCATCCAGGCAGCAGTACATGTGCCCACCTTGCACTGACCCCCAGGTCCTGTGGGGAGGGTACTGGAAAAGTCCAGAGACTTCTGCCCAGAGAAAGTGTGGATGTCCCATCCCTGGAAGTGTTCAAGGCCAGATTGGATGAGGCTGTAACCAACCTTGTCTAGGGGAAGCTGTCCCTTCCCCTGGCAAGGAGGTTGGAAATAGATGATTTGTAAGGTCCCTTCCAACCTAAACCATTCTATGATCCTAATCCCACTTATTTGACTGACAAGAACTTCCTCATCTCTAATGGGGGAGAGCATCATTAGGTCTGTGGTTTGCCAGGATTTAGAGGGTATAATAGTTCTGCTCCTGCGTTTATAGATTTTGGCAGGTTTTCAGAAGTGCGGCTGGTTCAGCCGTGGTTGCAGCAGTGCTTCCCAAGCTCACCTCTGCCTCAGACGGCAGATCCCTCAGCTCCCTGGGGTCTCAGGCATGGACCCCTGAGCTGCAGGGAAGGGAAATTGCAGTGGTAAATCAGCCCAGGTGGTGGGATGCTTGTGCAGTGTGTTAACATTGTGTACACCCCAAACCACCCTCATCCAGTTCAGGTTGGGTGATATGGGAGTGTCGGTGTCGGCAGAGGGGGTGGATGTTCCTGTTCCCAGGTCTGGTTGTTGTGAGAATGCCCAGAGATAATTCCACAGTGTGGTACTTGTCTTCCTGCTGAAGGTGTAAAACACTGTGTACTCAGTACCTACTGCCTGGTAGTAAGACAGAAGAGATCTGCTCCAGCCCCTCATCCCAGTGGGATGTGGCTGTTGCTGAGCAGAGTCCTAGGGGTAACTGAGATGTGCTTTTGCTGGCAGCTGCTCGTAGTGAGTTGGCAGCAGTGATGCTGAGCGCTCCTTGCCTTTGCCAGCACTGTCAGTCAACACCAGATTCATTTCCTCGCAATGTTGAAACACAAACTGTCATAGTGGGTGTAAGCTGTGCGTGGTGGAAGTGCTGAGTAAGTGCGTGGAGAGGCAGGAGGGTGCCCAGGGGTTCAGTGTGGTCTCTGGAACTAGATCCTGGTGGAGAAACAGACTGGCAGCTTTACTCTGGCAGAAACCATGGGACATTTGTTGACAGTCCTTAGTCCCCGATCTTCCCATTGCCCAGCTCGCTCAAGGAATGTGTGCTGGCTGGTGGGCGAGCCTCAGCAGTGCTGTGGAGCTGGGCACTGAGGGCAGGGAGCCTCCAGCCCTGCCAGGACATGGCGCTACTGATTGGAAGGCTTCTCTGGCTATTTAATTTATTTATTCTTTTGTACTATTGCACACTTTCCCTACAGACACGTACTTCTCTCACCACCTAATGCGGGGTATTTTTAGTATTTCAGCAACAGACTTTGTCTCATGAGATACAAACTCATGCTAAGTTATGTCCTGGTTTTAGGGGCCATCAGAAAACCATCACCTAGGTCGTTTTCAGCAGGGAGCTGCATTATAAATAGGCTTTTCTACATGCATGAAACTCATGGACTCGTCCTTAAAATTTCCTTGAGCAAATGCCCGGGATGTCTCTGGGACACGTGGCTGCGGTGCATCCCGCATGCCTGCTGCCGTGAGGAGCAGCTGCTGCCGCGTGCTGCGGATACTGGGACTCAGCCCTGCTGCTAATATTAGCAGGAACGTGCCAGCGGGACGGTCACAGTGTTATGTGGGTGATGTGGCTTGAATTCAATGCAGTGAAAAGCCCTGGAGACGGGATGTGCCTCGTGTTTGTGTAAGCATCTCACTTGGATGAGTCTCTCCTCTAAGTCCAGCCTAAAGGTCTGCGGGATGAGCGCTGGGCTGGGCTCACACGCACAGGAGTGGGCTGGGAGGCCGAGTGTGTGACTAATGGTCCCACGTGTGCCCAGGTTCAATGCCTGGAAAAGGAAACGCAAAAAGATCATTCCGATTACATCTTGGATCGTCTCAGCTCCAGGAGTGAAGCAAAGCTCCTGAATGTCAATTGTTGGATTTCCTGGGCTGTCCCCAAACAGTCATACTGAAACTAGTCTCTCGTGGAGCTCTTCGTCACCAGCTCTGATGGGGGGGAGAGGAAGAGCCACTGATTGATGTAGCTGCTGCTCTGAGACAGCAAAGTCACCTCTGATATCCTCAAAGTCGAACTTCACAGCCACTTCAGAGAGTTTTCTTTCTTCTTCCATTCTTTTATCTACATTTTTCAATCTGAGACAGAAGATGGAATGCATGGGAGTTTTCTGCCAAATCGTCATGTGGTAGGAGAGGAAGGAGCCAGGGGAAGGTGCCTGTGGGAAGGGAGGATTTGTGTCTTCCCCAGCAGAAGTTGTATCTTCCCCTGCAGAACTGGCCTTCAAGCCACAGAGTCAAAACCCCACATCTGCCTGGTTACAGCAGCGGAGACCTGCTGTTGTGGGTTGGGTTTTTCCCTATGTATAATTAATTCATTGGGAATAAAAAGGTTGTGAGAGAGGGAAGAACAGGATGTAGATCTCTCTGTCCACGTGAGCTGGACTCTAGGGGTAGCCTCTGGCCCTGGTTAGGAGGTAGAATTATTCTACTGTTGTTTATAGTCTTGTCATGCAAGAAGGGCTGGGCTGTGTGTCCTTGGGGACGGGCAACCGCTGCGGCACAGAGCAGAGTGTCCTTGGCTCTGTGACAGCATGGAGGGCTTCCAGTGTTGGCTGGTCCAGGTGAGCTCTTGCTTTCCATTTGGGATCAGTCTTGGGCAAAGTGAGCTAATTGCGCTAATCACAAAGAAACCTTTCAGAAGTGTCTGGGTGGGGAGAGGCAAAGAGAGGATGAAAAAACTGGATCCAGGGCAGCTGCCTTGGTTGTGCAAGTGCAGTGCTGGTGCTTGGAGGTGAGTCAAGGCTTGGAGCACGTACACCACACTGGCTCTTCAAGTACTCAGTCTCTGGGACCTAGGCAGCATCTTTCCCTTAGTAAGGGACTCACCTAAAATGCTTTATTCTTTGCTGATTGCCTCTTGGTAGTTTAGAGCAGTGGAGTGAGTAGGAAGCACCTCTAGAACTTGTTGGGTCATGACTAATAGATTTGAGTGACCATGGCTTTGTCTCTTGGCCAATACATGCCAGCAAACCTGGGGCTAGGTGAGAGTCCTAGCACCTCTGGGTGTCCTGTGGCTTCCCACAGGGTGCTGGTTTAATTTCTGCTTTGCTGCCCTTCCTTGCAGGGAGCTACTCAGCCTGTTTTCCCAGGAGCCAGGACCCAGACAGCAGCCACAAAAGCCTGGCTTGGGACTTGTCATAAATCCAAACACAGCAATGGAGACTTCAGAGCCCATAATCACTCCAGATATTCATGTTTCTGACTTCAATATTAAAGGCAGGAACATTGCACAGGCTCTCCCCACCTCCCAGCCTCGTCCTGCTGCAGTGAGCTCTGGCACCTTCCTGATTTTTAGAGATGGGTTGTGGAGGCAACAAGCCAAGTGATCCTAAACCCTGGTTAATCTTGTTTCATGACTGTAAAATGAGTCCATGGGTCTGAGTCCAGTTCCTGATGGGGCTGTGCCTGTTTGGTGGGGGTCAGGGTCCATCAGGGCAACTCTTTGTGGGATGGGGTGTGCTGTCCCCTTCAGCGTGAGGATAAGGCTGTGTCCTGGCCACCTCTCATTTTATACCTGCAAGGGTATTATTTGGTTCTGGCACCCTTCTGATGGAAGCATCAGCAGTTTGCACCCACCTGCCCTGCTGGTGTGGGGAGAGCCCTCCTGGGTGCAGGAGAACCCTTCTGACTTCCTCCTCTGCCTCAAATAATGCTGGTAAGGAGGATCCCTTGGGCAAGAAGGGGTTTGTTTCTGCCTTCAACTTATTCTAAAAAGCTCTCATCTCCTGATGGCTGTGACTCAGGCTTTTACCCTGATTGCTTCTCTGAGGTTGCTGGATGGAGCTCAGCCCTTGGGTCTCCTGGGGACACATTCAGAGTGGTGGCCCGTGTGCGGTGTCCATCCAAGCTGGCTTTTGGTGGTTTGCATCTCAGCCAAAAGCTGAGATGTCATGGGAGGACTGTCCGCCTGCATCCTTCCAGTGCTGCAGTGGTACCCTGTTGCTGGCACCCAAGTTAGGGCAATTTGGGTTATCAGGGAGCCAACCTGCTGCCTGGGTGTAGGCACTGCCAGTGTCAGGCAGCCTCCTGTGGGTTGCAGGGCAGTGGGTACTGTGACCACATCTGTCTGTGCTGCCCTCCTGGCAGGAGAGGTGGCACTTGGAGTAAACGTCACAGAATTGTACAGCCCGTCACTCCTGGTGAGTTGGGTGCCCTCCAGCATGGGAGTAATGGCAAGGGTTAGTGGTGAGGGCATTGGCACTGGTCTGCTGGACTGGTTTGGGAGGCAAGGAATATGCTGAGGACTGGGCTTGGGACTTCAGTCTTTCATCTTGGTCTTTGGAAGTGCAAATAGGGGGAAATATAAAAAGGATGGATTCTTTTTCTTTTTAGAGCATTTTTGGTTTACCAGGGAGGAGAAATGAGGAGGGTTCTGCTCTCTGCCAGCCTTCAGGACTTCTGGACAACTGCTCTTACTGTGGTGCTGGGTGTCCCCTCCAACAGAGTCATCAGAGCTGGCTGCAGTGACACCAGCAATCAGTGGGGAGTACAGGCCGGGGGAGCAGGCAGAGTGGGGAGTGCTGTGGGGCTGAACAGCTTCTGGGTCCTTTCTTTAGCCTCTCTCCCTAATTTACCCTTTTCTGTAGCTTTTTAACCAGCATGTTGCAACACCATCCATCAAAGCATCTTCTCAAGCGGAGACTTAAATGATTTAATCACTAAGTCCCTACACCCAGGCTGGTGGCCCACCTGAGTCACTCTCCATGTGCCCTGTGTGGGTGCTGGCAGTCATGACTCAGGGAGGGTGGCATCTGTGGCACGAGCGCACTGCAGTCTGGGGTCTGCAAGACCATCTGTATCATACTTTTGTCTCTAGATAATCATTTTAAGGCATTTTAGAAATATAACTGAACCAAACCAAATCACCAGTCCCTTGGGAGGCACAGAAAAGATTTATTTCTCTCCTTCCTCCTCCCCTTATGAAAGGAAACTGGAGCACAGACCGGAGACAGAAGCTGGAGTGAGCCTGTGGCAGAGCCAGTAATGCAATCTGCTGGGCTGGATACCCTGTGTTTTATGCAATTTTCTGTACAAGTATGAAATGAATATAAGGGATGTAAAATATACTGGTTTGATCTGGAAGCATTTTGCTGAGGGCTAATGGTTATATAAACCAAAGTGTAATAGAGAATCAAGCTAAAATCTTTTGAGAACTGCATTATAGGGACTGGAAAGCTGGGATTTTGAATTAATCTGAGTGTGGATTTTATTTTTTTTTTTCTATTCTTAGTCCTGACTTTGCTTTTGCATGTTCATTTCTGGGAGATGAGAGGTTTGCTCCATTGGCCTTGGGCTGTTTTATAGCTTACTGTGAGTGAGAGAAATGCTGCTTGAAAAGCTTTGGTTTGATGTCAGAGCCCTGAACTTGCATTTATTCCCAAACTTCCACTCTAACTCACCTCTTGCTTCTGTTTGCACAGTTCGGGAAAGTCCTGAATATTTGACAGCCTGTGTTATCTTCTACACGTGATCCGTGTCAGACCATGCAATCTATTGCAACTTCTTTTGAATGCTGTCTGTGAAGTCAGAAAAAGGATTTATTTGTGCATAAACCATTCATAAACTGACCCAGCATAGCGTGAAAGTCATGCTACAACAGCAGATTGTTGTTATTTATATATATTATGTGTTTATTTGTATGTATTGGAGCAGGGTTCGTTTATTGGTAAAAGGTGTGAAGCCTCCTGGTGCAAGCACAGGGAGGGGATCCATCAGCCCTGACTTCTCTGTAATATTGAATGACCAGAAACCTTGGGAAAGGTGCTTTTGAAGTTTCCTTCCTTCGTTTCTCCAGTTGTAAGAGGGGGGATCTGAGTTTCTTGGGCTGTTAAGAAGTTGTCGGTGTACTCACAACTTCCCACCAGCGTGTGTAGCATCACTTGCTGCCTTCACTGCCAGTGATTTCCCATCTCAGCCCTGTGTTTTTGATCCCACTGAGGGGCTTGGTGGAGTTGGTAGCACCTTGTTGTTGAGGATGGGGTAGAGATATCCTTCCCTGAAGGGGTGCAGCTCTCTTTCCTTCTGCTGTGGGACCTTCAGGTTTAATACACAGTGGATATGCTCTATGGGTATATGAAGAATACTGTATTTGTCCCTATAACTGAGCATTTAGTTCACTCATGCATCCATCTCTGTAATGGATGGGGACAGCTATTCAGCAGCATTGTGGATGGTAGGTTTGGATAATCCAAACCCAGGTGTCCCCATGGTAATGTGGGTGAACACACCCTTTGCACTCAGCTTGGGCCAGAAAACCTCCGCGAGCATCCTGCTGCCTGGTGACAGGGGTCTGGGAAGCTTTAAGAGCCATGAGCAGTTAATGCTGTGTTGGGTTTCCAAGGTTTCCTTGAAAGATGAGCCCTGCAGCCTCCCCCCCTTTCCTCCCCGGGAACAGGAGGTGACCATCTGGTAGCAGTTTAGGGAAAGTCCGCGCTCTCAAACGGTGCCATTGTACTGTGGGAAATAACGGGGCGCCCGCCTGCCCCCATCCCATAAGGCTCTTATGTGTCAAAAAACCCAAGGAAAGCTTTCCGTGCTTAAGCAAGCAAGCAAATGTAACCCCTGGGTTACAGAGACCACGTGAGGGGCAGAGGATGTTTAATGGGAAGCAGTTGGGCGCTGCGGCCGCGACAGAGCTGGAGGCTCCAGTTGGGAAGCAGGTCCCGGAGGAGTCAGCATCTCTTGTTGTTTATTTTGGTCTCCTCTTGAGCTCTGTGCATAGAGGTTTCCTTGTATAAAGCATCCCCTGCACTGTTACTGGGATATTCTGTTTTAAAAAGGAAAGAAAGAGGGAGCAGATGTTCCAGATGTTTCCTCATTGACTCCCCTAGGGTGCCCAGAGCCAGGCTGCAGAGTGGGATGAGCCATGGTGGCAGCATGCTGTGTACTCCAGTGTTTCCCACCAGATGTGGAGCCCTTGGGCAGGGGCCAGAGCCGTTCATGGGCACCCTTGGCTTGGCCAGGACCCCCAAGGAGGGACTCACCTTCTGGGAGAGCAGCGTGTAGATGGGAGTCCCCGGCCATACCACTCGCTTGTGACTTCTCTGGAAGGATCTTGACTGTTGTATGAGCTGCTGGGATTTGAACCAGACCTCTGCCCTCTCTTCCCAATTTACAAGATCCCTAAAGAGCGTTTTTAACTGATGGCGTGTGACCTGCTGGTGCCTGGCCATGGGGTGAGTGGGAGGACACAGTGACCACACTGTGCAGCCATCCTCAGCACTGCTATATGAAAGAGAAGCAAATGTTTTGCTCATTCTCAGGCCCTGTGCTTGCTGGGGGGGTGTTTGAACCAGGGATGAAGGCACACATTTCTTGCCTTCTTGCCCCAAAGTGCATGTCTGGCTGGGACCATGTTTGGGTCAAGACTGGGGGATTTCGGGAGCAGGTGCCGTTCTGCACAGCCAGCAGAGCCAGTGCCTCCCTCATCCAGCGGGATTAACAATGGTATTTTTAGAGTTGGCCCTGCAGAGCGGGGCCATGGCTGCACAATGCTGAGCACAACTCCAGGACCTCAAGACGTTTGCAAGGTCTGGTCCTCAAAGGGACACCTCAGTGAGCAGAACCCAGCCCAGACATGATGGTAGCGAGTGGAGGCTGGCAGTGGCAGAGGTTGCATCTGATAGGAAGCTCTTGAAATTTCTTTTCAGGGGATTTTGGGCTTTCCCTGCTGTGTGAGGGGAGCCACCGCCTTCAGCAATGAGCCAGAGATGCGGGAGTTGGTTTGGAATTGGTTAAAAGGAAATGTGCTGATGATTGTACTGTTCTGTGCTTGGGCCCCATGGACGGGCACTTCCAGAGGAAGAGAAGGAAGAGTTATGCTTGTCACCCCCACTGCTTTCCCTGCCAGCTGCCTCCGACACCGACCAGCAGATCAGATGCTGCTGGTGGGGCTGGGGAAGCCCTGCTAGCACCAAAAATCCCCTGGAAAATATGATAGTGGGGATAACCCTGCAGCATGGCCAGTCCGGACCCTGATCAGGGCAGGGACAGCTTGGCCTGGGCTGTCAGGGATACAGGGACCCATGGGGACCTGGAGCATCAGCTGTGACTGCTGGTGTGGGATGCTGGCACCACACGAGTGGGAAGGGGGTGAGGGACCCTCAGCACTGCCTTGTCTTCGGCTCCTGTTGTGAGGATTATGGACTTCCTGCGGGAAGTCCGGGAGGAGGGTCATGTGGAGCAGAGGCTGTTTACTTTCCTTTCCTGGCTCTGGGCAGGACAGGCTATTTATAAGTTTTTTCTCTCTTTTTGAGAGTTGTTTTGCTTCCTGAGGTCCATCCCTCTTCTCCTGCAAGGAGGAGAGAGGTGATGCAGAACACAGGAGCTACAGCCATGCTTGGTCCCTCCCACTATTGCCGAGGGTGACATTTCCTGAGGATCATGTTTATGGCAGTGGGTCTCTGTCTCAGAGGTGGAAACACAAACCCTGTTGCTCTCAGTCCTTCTCCTTTTTTGTGCCTGGGATCTTTGACCTTCTCCAGACCACAATAAATTCAGGGCAGCGACCAAATGTGCCAGCAGGACAAGCTGGGCACTGAAATCCTTGTGTAGCCAGAGGCACCAGATGGACACCCCGCCCTGCAGAGAGCCATGGGTGGGAAAGCTCTCAGGTTGTCCCCAGGCAAATCAGTGACACCGCTGGGGAGGGAATGCCACTGAGACCTGGGGATCCTCATGATTATGCTGTCAGAAACTGTGGAACCATTTCTAACCCTTCTCTGGGGTGGCAGTTCCTTGCCCAGCCCTTCAGTACCCCCTTATTGCCCATTGGGACTGCAGCGCTGACATGGGGGGTGTTATCTGAATCGTTCAGGTCTCCTGCAGCTGTAATCATGGTTTTGCAGCTCTCGCTTAGGCTTTTTGAACCCCTTTGTGTCTGGGCTTTGACCTTTTTCTCTTTTCTGCAACAGGGCCCAGAAAGACCTGGAAAAAAGCCATTTTTGGGTGTTTTATTCAGTCCAGCCCTTCGATAAGGGAAAGGGCTGGCTGTGCTCCAGAAAGACCACGCTGTGACATTGGGCAGGTTTACCATGGGCTTGGGGCAGTTTGAGGGGTTTGAAGTCAAAAGAAAGGGCCACATGGGTCAGTGTTGCCACTGAGTGACCTTGCCATTTCTTTAGGAAGTGGCAGTGGACCTCAGAGGAGTGGAGATAATGGACATGGTTCGTGCAATGAGCCCTGGAGGTCAGCAGGGCTGTTTGTATCCAGAGATCATTAGTGGGTCAAAAAGAAATCCCTAAACAGCTCGGTACTGAGAGATCTCCAAGGCAATGTCCTTTAAGGAAAAGTGCTTGCCAGTGTTTCTTTTGCTGTCGAGTTCCTTGAGAGCATTTACTCTCAAACTGTTGCTCAAGACACGTCTGTCAGGAGGTTACTGGGCTGCTTGTTGAAAGGAGTAGATGGAGACTGAGCTAGCTGGCTGAAGGAGTGGTGCGCAGGTTTTAAGAGTCTGATGTGGACAGAACTGTGATCCCATCCATCAGGGAGCTGGCAGTGCCTGGCTGGGCCGTGTCCTCTGCTGCTCTTGCCCACCCAGCTTTGCTCAAGGCCGGGAAAGGCTCCCCGTCGGGTCGTCCCTTCCGCTCTCTTTGTTTTCCTGCAAAATGCAAGCTGGGCTTGGCCTGTTCATTGTTTTAAACTTGGGATTTTTGGGGAAAAAAAATAGCTAAAATGTTAGTTTCTGGATTAAGTGTGTGATGGAGAAGGAAAACTATAGCAAAGTCTGTGCTGCAGACTCTGAGCTCCAGCCCAGTGTTGGAGACCTGAGAGTTTAAACACATTGAAAAAGCTCTCAAGTGTGGGACTTTTTTTGGATTAATTATTCTGGGGGTGCTGAGAACTGAGACTTGGACACAGACCTGCAAAGCACAAGCTGTGTCAAGCACTGACAGCAGGGCAGGGACTGCTGCAGAGAGCATCTCACCTCTGCAAGCGGGTGATGACATGGCTGGGAGAGCTCCATGGAAGTCAAAAAACAGAGCAGGTAAATTGGAGAAAAAGCATTTTTAGTTTTCTTTACTGCCTCCCTCCCTGCTTCCACCCATGTCTGAATATTTCTGTGATGCTGGATAGACCATTTTATGGTGCCCTTCATGGGACCCTTCCTGGGCTTTAAATGGTGGAAGATGTGCGTTGTGCTTTGTGCTCTCCTCTCGCCATAGCCATAAAGCAGCAGTGACGCTGTTCCCATCAGGTTAACACTGAGGTTGAATCGCTCTGTGCATCCCTCCCTGCCCATGCCAGCTAGGACCTGCTCCTTGGGAGTGCATTTCCAGACACCCATCGCTTCCCAGGAGTTCCCTTGCCAAGGTCTGAACCACACCAGGGGGACACGGATGTGTGTGTATGTGTGTGCCTGCTCGTGTCTGTCCCTGAGCACAGAGAGGCCTTTGCTGGGTCACTAATACGCAGCATCCTGAGGAGGCTCTTTGTCCAAGGCTCTCGGTCCCAGGCTCTGCAGTGCCCATCCAGACTGGTTTTGCAGCCTGACATTCACACTGAGCAGTTTTTGGGTTCCCATAAGAAAGGGACAGCAGCCCAAAGCTGTATCCTCGCACTTTAACCCCTGTGAGTCCCCCTGGTGTGTGGCTTGTCTGACCATTTTCCTCACCATCTGCTTTGGGACTCCCTGTGCTGCTGCCACGGGACGTGACCATGGCTGTCCCCAGACCCTGCTGCCAGGACAGGGGTGGCTGCATCTGCCTGGTGTCAGCAGCTATGTTCACAGCCCGGGGTGGCTGCCATGGGGACGGCCCCTCTTGTCCCGCCGGCTGGTCCCAGCCGGGACAGATGGCTCCCCTCCAGGGAACGGATGTGTCCGAGGGATGGAGGGTCCCCACATCCCCAGGCCCTGCCCCGGGGGGTCAGAGCAGAGATGCTTCCTGTGTAGTGGCTCTATTCCAGCTCCACCCCAGGGGTGGGTGGACATCCCGGGATGAGGGAAGGCTGTGCTCCAGTCTCTCCCCTCGGATTGTGGCATCCTGTGGGATCTCAAGGCCAGGTTTTTAGAGGTTAAATCTCACTGTTACCCTCCTTTTGACGTAGAGCATGGGTGGACTCGTTAACGATGCTTGTGCTGCTGATTAGCTGCATGGCTCTCACCATGCCAAGGCTCTCAACACGCTGGCTCAGCCTCAGCTCGTGGAGGCTCCTTTGGGACCCCAGGGATGTGCCTCATCCTGCCCTGACCCTGTGCCTGCCTGGGTGCTGTGGGGTACAGGGGGTACTTGCAGCCTGTGGTGTTTGGATGGAGGTCCAGCAGTGGTTCTCTGCATTCCCTTCCTTCTTGTGGAGTTCAGCCTTCTGTTTCCATCTGGCTGGGTCTGTGCAGAGCAGGGGTCTGGTGGGCCCAGTTGGCCCCTTGTATTGGGGTCTCACATTCATGTACTCAAAGTCTTTGGCTCATGTAGTCTCTACGTTTATTTTTAAGGATATGAGCTTTTGTGGCTGCCACCTTTGGTTTTCTCGCTGCATTTATACAGATTTGATGCCCTTCTGGGATTGTTATCCTGTTCCCAACTTGCATTTTGCTGGCAGTGGGAAGCCTGTGTTTACCTGTGCATCCTTTGGATGTGAGAGGGAAAGGGAGGCACTGGGAGCTGGATTTCTGGCTGCCCCCAAATCCAGTGCTCTGCTCCCCTCTGCCATACTATAATGGGACCTTCTGCTCCCCTCTGCCGTACTATAATGGGACCTTCTGGTCTCCTATGAGCATTTTTGGGGCATGGGTGGGATGGAGGGCAGCGTGGGGATGGTTTCTGCACTGGGGTTGAATTTCCTGGCCCTGATTCCAGTGTTGTTACGGGGTTTGTAACTTGTCTGAAGAGGCAGAGTGTGGGCCTCAGTACCCACCTGCTTAAAGGGCTTGTGAACCCTTGGATGAAGGAGCAGAAGTGAAGTTATGAGACTTGCACAGTGTCTGTAAGCGTCTCTGGAGGTGCTCAGGTGGATGGTAACTAAATTCTGAACTCCTTTTCGTGTTTTGCAGCTCTGAAAAGATCTTTTGAGGTTGAGGAGGTAGATCAGTCTTCGAATTCCTCCACCCCACAAAGACGGGCCCCGAACACCCTCCTCAGGTCCACCGTGTCCACCTCCACGCAGAAGTTTCAGGAACTTGGCGCCAGGAATTCGGAGCCATCCGCCCGACATGCAGAACCCACAGTCCAAAGATCACCCAAGCCCCCTCTGAGGAGAGTGGAGCTCTCTGGACCCAAACTGCCCGAGCCAGTGTCCAGAAGAACAGAAATCTCCATTGACATCTCATCCAAGCAGGTGGAGAACTCCACCTCAGGGTTGTCAAGGTTTGGCCTCAAACGAGCAGATGTGCTGGGTCACAAACCCCCTGAGCCCACCCCAAGGAGGACTGAGATCACCCTCGGCAAGCCCCAGGAGCCAGGTCTCCGGAGGGTGGAGGCGCCGGCATCAAAGATCCCGGAGATGCCGCAGCGAAGAGCTGAGACAGCCAGCGCTCCTGTGCCTGACACGGCCACCAAGCGCGTGGAAATCCAGGTAGCGAAGGCTGCTGAGGTGTCAGCCCCACCAACACGGCAGGTGGAGAGCTCGGAGCCTCCCCAGCCCACCCAGCCTCCCCAGGCAGAGCCAAAGCCACAGCCGGTGCCGATGGAGAGCCCACCAAAGAGAGAAGAAGGTGAGTAGAGCTCTGGGCAGCTGCTGGGGTGAGACCCTGGCTGGTGCCCGCCTCAGGTCCCCGTGCAGAGATGCCAAGCACTGTGTGCTGCTCTGTCAGCTCTGGTGGTGATGCCTTTCCAGGCTGCTCTTGGATCTGTGCTCAGATGTGTCTACATGCATGGCTGTTATCCTGGGCTTTATCCTGGCTGAAAGAGCTGTCAGTTTGAATAAGAAATGCTATCAAGCCTCTAAGGAAAGAAAAGAGAAAAGCTAAAAGCCTGGGTGCTTGCAGAAAAAGACAATTCTGCCAGCTCAGGCCCTGTGTGCAGACCCACCCGCCGGCACAACATCTTGGAAAGGCTCTGGGGTGCAGGAGGGGCGGGGGCTGTGGAAGCGCTGTTGGGACCGCTCGTTGTTTACTGTTGTTGGTTATGATTGTGGGGCAGAAACCGCCTCTTCATTAGCAGGAGTCAGGGTTTTATTGACCTTGGAGCCAAAGTCTAATAACATCATGGACCAGAGCCACTATTAAACTGGAGCCCTGGCTTATATTAACTCTATCTTCTTTTCAATTAATCCCATATTAAAGCCATGGTCTCTCCCCCGCCAGCCGTCATTTATTCTCCCGAATGTTTTGGAGATGTTTTTTTTCCCTCTTCTGACCTGTTAATTATTTTTCCGTTTCCCAACGCCCACGAGCTCTCTCCTGTAAGGGATGCAAGGCACCACCTCCCCTCCCCACCCTGTGCATTGCCCTGGGGGCTGTATGATGATGTGGTGCCTCCCAGGACATGAGAGGTCTGTGCCTGGCCCCAGAGCTGGACCCTGTGCCCTTGTCTCACCCCACCATGAGATGATCCCCTGTCCTGCTCCATCCCCTCTCCCCGGGTGCAGCCCTGCAGTCAGAGGGCAGTACAGGGTCTGTGTAGAGGCCAAGTTTCGGTGTGTGCATGATCTGAAATCAAATCAGGAGTCAGCAGCGGAGCTGATATCAAACCCACAGGACTCAAGTAGGTTTCTCTCACTGTGTGTGGCTTAGGCGTGGCTTTTCTGAGCTGGGTTTTAAAGGGTGCATCAACACCTCTAGCAGGTTACAGGTTAGTCCATCTCCAGCTGGGCATGACTGGGCTCTAAGCCCCAGCCCAAGGATAGGGTTTGGCTGACCCTCCCGTTTTTGTCCCCAGCTGCCCTGTGTGTGGTGCCCAGGAGGCCCATCTTCTCCCGTGGGTGGGTGCTCAGCCTTGTCCTAATGGGTCTGGGCTGCTCTGAGCTTCCCAGGCTTTGAACTGAGGATGGCTGGCACTTTAAAAGCAGGAGACCATCTAAAGCTGTTGAATCCTCCAGCTGCCCTGGGCAGGGAGAGAGGGAGAACAGCTGCTGGGATGAGTGTTACCCATGAGCCCAGCTGTCTGGAGTCTGACTTGCAGCATGAGCCAGTCTTGGTGCTGGTACAAAAGGGGCTTTCAGTCCAAATGTCTCCAAAAGTCACAGAATCACAAAATGGTTTGGCTTGGCAGGGACCTTAAAGATCATCTAGTTCCAACTTCACTGCTATGAAGAGCCCAGAGACAAAGTTGTAGTGGTAGTGTAGAGGGCGAGGGCTCTGTCTCCTTTTCCCTCTCATGAACCCACAGACCTGAGTCACTGCCAGAGCAATTGTCCCCTTCCTTATCATCTCCACCTCTTCCATTGCCATCACTTGAGGTTGCCTGGGTTTGCTCTCACACAGGACCCCATTTTGGGGTGCTCTTCCCATTGCGGTCCACAAATCCCACCCTGAGGTGATGCTGGGTGGGTAGATGGCATCTCTCCTTGTCACTGGTGTAAGGACACAGAGAGATTTGGAGAGGCTGCACAGGGACTCTCAGGATGTCTCATGGATGGGTGCAGGCATGTTGCCAATGTTCACCAGCTCCACTGCAGCTCTGGCACCACCACAACCCCCAAAGTGAAAATGCTGGCTCTCTGTTGTCTGCAGCAGAGACAACACATGGCAAGTCCTTCTCCCAGAGTTTGGGTCACCCAAGAGGTGCTCCCATGGGAATGGACACCCCTCAATCCTGTTGCTCTGTGGCTGTCCAGTGCAAACAGCTGAGCAGGGGATGCAGGCAGCTGCCTCCAGCTGCCCTCACTGCTGTGCTGGGACTTGCCTTCCCCAGCTGTCAGGCTCAGCTGCCTTGCCCTTAACCCCTTGTCCCACTGCTGAAGGTATGCAGGAGAGCACGCTGTGCAGGAAGAGGCCGGTTGGAGGAGAAGAGCAGTCACAGAGAGCTTGGCAGTTCAGGACAAACCACAAGGGAAAGGAGTAATTATAGCCCTGAACTTCATTAAGGCGGCGTGGCTGCTGGTGTGGGCTGAGCCCGCTCTGGAACTGTGGTTCCCAAGGTAGGAGGAGGGCAAGAGGTGTCTACATGGGGCAAGAATTATTCTTCCCTGTCGCCGTTGTCCCTCTCTGAGTCATGGTGCTCTCCTGCACTCCCAGGGGAGCACTGGCTTCGCTTCTGCTGGTGTAACATTGAGTTAGGCCATTGGTGACAGGGAGGTGGGACATGGTACCCATCACAGTGCCCCACTGCACCAGCATCCTGGGCAAAGCTGGACTTCGTGTCTCTGAGGTGGCTGGTGCTCCCAGCTGGGACAAGGAAAGGTGATAGGATGAGCAGGAGATGTGGATTGCTGTAGCTGGAGTTGTCCAGAGAAATCTGAGCTGGGCTATGCAGTGGGTGTAGGCAAGGGCAGGACACGCAGAGGGCAGAAAGAGGCACAAGCAACTAAAAAAGAGACATAACAAGGTGAGGGGAAGGGCTGTTTCTGAACCCGCAGCCTCAGGCACTGCGGGAGGCTGCCTTTGCTATGTAGGACTTACCAAATCTTAATATCCAAATACGACTGCCCGTGGGTGGTGGTGCTCTCTGCTGAGCTCCTGTCATGGGCAGCGGTTCACTCCCTGTCCCGGGGCACTGGCCCAGGATGGAGCTGGCAGATGAGGATGTTCCTCTCCTGTGCTGGCAGGGCAGGTCTGAGCAGGGCATGTGGTGCCTGTGCCAGTGTGGCAGGAGCTGGTTCCTCCCTGTAAGGAGAGGAACAGGGAGTCATTGTGGGAACTGCAGTGCTTCGTCCAGACATCCGCCAGCCCTTCATAAAGGAGAGATCTTGAAGGATCCTCGTGAGCTGGATGAGGGACAGGCAAACCCTCAGGAAGAGCCACGTTGAGTCTGTCGTGGCTAATCCTCCCACGTCCTCCTGCCTCAGCATTCCCTTCCACCGGTGCCTCCTGTCACCGATGCTGACGTTGTGCATGTGTGGCTGAATGTCCTGCTCTTCTGTTGTTCCTCATGCCTTGCAACGCGGTGCTGGTCAGGCTTGGAGAGGGAGGAAGGCATTGTTCGTCCCAGAAGGGTTAATGTTTTCCATTTTGGTTTAACAGTCTGTCTCAGGTCCTCCCACATCCGAACCTGTTTGTATTTGAGATGAAGGCTCAGTTCTGGGATCTCAGGTAATGGATTGGAAGAAATCCTAGATGAGAAGTGAAAGCTAGTTTGATCTGGTGATCCTTTTTATCTGCACACAAGCTGCTGTGGGTGCCCAGGCCCTGAGGACAGCACACAGACAGCAAGGCAGGCTCTGCCCCACAGCACTGCTGGTCCTTTCTGGATGCTCTGGAGCTTGTTTAGATAGATCAAGGCAGATACAATGAATAACAGGAACGTTCAGTTTAAGCAGGAACATGACCTTCCTCTGCAATAGCCGTGGGATGTGCAGAACAGTCTGAACCATCTCCGAGCTTTCAGCTTGGTTGAAGTCTTTGTCCTGTTGCTGCCTGATGCTGCACTTTGGGACAGCTACACAAGGTGCCAGGTGCCTCTGAAAAGGCAGCAGGGCCCCCCTTCCTATTTTTGCTGCACAACAAGCAGAGTGATATCAGGATAGTGAAGCAATTCAGCTGTTTCACTCTTTTTTCCAGCTTGAACGCTTACGGAAAGAACTCCCTTAGAGTTGAGCTAAAATTAAAGCAATATAAAAGCACTTTAAAAAAAAAAAAAAAAGAGGGAAACTTTGATATCTACTGAGATGCTTGTGTAAACCCAGGGGCCCGTTGCTCTGTGCTAGGAAGCCATAGTGGGGGATGCAGCCCAGAGCCCCCCCCAGCCTCGAGCCTCCACCTTACCAGGGACACTCAGAAAGCCCTGGGGTGACTTTTCTTCTGTACTGCCCTGCACGGGTGACACTAAGTGTGGGTCTGCTCTGCTGGACCTGGGGTTAGAGGGATTTGGACAACTATTAACACAGTGAGAAGCTTCCCGGGATGAAGAGCCCAGGGCTGAGTGGAGTTGCAGTGAGTCACCATTTCCAACTCCCTGAGCTGCACTGCTCTTTAACTGTACAAAGAGATTAAAGCTGTAGGGAAATATTTCCTTAAAACCAGCTGACAGATTTGGGCTAGATTACTGGTAGTCTTTTTTTATTCTTGTTATTATTTTTAATGGGAAAGTGCCTGCAGCCCGAGATACCAAATGGAGGGGCTGAGTGGGAAATGCAGAGTCCCAGTTTTTGAACTCAGGTGCCAAAAATGAGATAATCTGGAAAAATCTAGACCTGCAGCGCCAGTGACTTGGAAGGAAGGAGCGGGAGCATGTGTGGGGGAGACGATCATGTCTCATCAGGGAGGCTCTGCCTGATCCAGGACGCCACGTGCGTGGCCTCCTGCCTGCACGGGGAGAGGGGGCCGGGCTCTGCCTGCTCCCCCCTCCCACAGTGTGCTCTGTCCCTGGCTGTGCAGGGAGCACCCTCATTTTGGGGTGTATTCTGGGCACTGAGAATGCCAGGAAGGAGGCCAGGTGATGTAGTTGTTGTGATGGTACTTGTGCTGCACATCTTTGCCTCCCAGGAATGTTGTTCCCAAACTCATTGTGTTCATCTCCGGTCACATTGGCATCCACGTGTCCCCTGCTTTGTGTGGGCACAGTTTATATGGATACTGTCATGGTCCCACATGGATACTCCACCCTGGGCAGTGAGCCTGCCCACCCCCAGGCTCCAGTGGAGCCAGCCAGGAGAATTGGTTTGCCTTGTTGGAAGTCCCTGAGGGCCCATAGGAAAAGCAGTGATCTCCCCAGTGGAACTTCATTATGCAAAGGAATAGTTTCCCATAGGAAACATTACAGTTCCCACTTCCCTTCCCTGCCACTTGTCGTTTAAGACCAGGAGTGGGTGAAGCTGTGGATGCTGCCCTGGGCATCCCAACATAAGAAGGACATGGAGCAGGTCCAGAGGAAGCCACAAAGATGCTCCAAGTGCTGGAGCCCCTCTGCTCTGGAGAGAGGCTGGGAGAGCTGAGAGTGTTGAGCCTGGAGAAGAGCAGGCTCAGAGGAGACCTTAGAGCCCCTTCCAGTGCCTAAAGGGGGGCTCCAAGAGAGCTGGAGAGGGACTGTGGACAAGGGCCTGGAGTAACAGGAGAGGGGGGAATGGCTTCTCACTGCCAGAGGGCAGGGTTAGATGGGATATTCAGAAGAAATTCTCCACTGTACAGGTGATGAGGCACAGGAGCAGGCTGCCCAGAAAAGCTGTGGCTGCCCCATCCCTCGAAGTGTTCAAGGCCAGGTTGGATAGAGCTTGGAGCAACCTGTGGGATAGTGGAAGGTGTCCCTGCCCATTGCAGGGGTTGGGACTGGATGGTCCATAAGGTCCCTTCCAAACCAGTTGGTGATTCCTTGCTGAGCTGCAGTCATCCTGGCCATGGGCTTAGTGACCTGGCAGGTCTCTTCCACAGCTAGGTTGGGTCTGTGGGTGAGGTTGGGGAATCCACATAATCGCCTCCTGAACCTCGCAGGAAGCGGGTGGACGTGTCTCTGCAGAGGTCAGAGCCTCCTGTTCCAGGCAGAAGGTGCATTGGATCTGGACTGTTGGCTGTCTGCAGGCTCGGGGGGGTCTGTGCTCGACTTGGGATGTGAGCCCTGTGCAGCCTCAGGACCCTCTGGCTCTGCACCTCTGTGCCTGCAAACCAGGGCAGCCCCTGGGCAGAGGTGCCTTTCCTGGCTGAGAAACAGGAGTGAGTGTTCCCGCCTGCTGTGGGATTTGTGTTCATCTAAGTGGTGCTGAAAGGCGGTGGGAGACACAGCCCTGGCTGAGGGTGGTGTGTAGGAACCAGACCCAAGAGTTTCTCTGTTTATCTTGTGGGATTTGCATGTCTGGAGCCCATGGCAGTTGTGCTGGGGAACATGCTCCCCACCCACCAGCTCCTTTGGCATCTCCAAGATTTCTCACATTTAGGTTAATCATCCTAGAGGCTGATAAGGCAAATAAAATCCGTTATCTTGACCAAGATAAAACAAAAGAGTTTGCTTTGATCTCCCTCAGTAAGGCTTGGCTGCTCATTTTGTGACTGCTGTCTGCCGGGGAAGGGAAGCGATGGCAATGGTGATGAACCTTCTGTAATTAAGAAATCATTTTCTTTTAAGCTATTTCTAGACCTCTTTCCCTGCCTGAGATGTTTCTGTTGGCCATCAGTTGACAGGACACCATAGGCTGGGTGCAGTGCCAACTACTATAAACTGTGTCAGAGGACTCGAGGAACTGAATTGAGATTATAGAGAGATAACTTTGTTTTGAGAAGATCAAACGTTGTTGTGAGCAAAAAAGCTAAGTTGACAGCAAGCCAGTTGTGTTCTTGACTCCTCCAGCAAACAAACAGACACAGAGAGGCTTTTGCATTGTCCAAGATGCCGTGATGAAGCTGAAGTGAACGTGGCTATAAATGGAAAAAGCAGCTGGTCTTGGATTGCAGCCTGTGCTCAGACTTCTTTGGGCCCAGTTTTTCCTACATCTGTTACAGGTTTGAAAGGAGGGATGTGGGGAGAGAGCTTGCTTTCCTTTGGGTTGGTTACATTTGGGTGACTTTTTTCATTGCTCTTCTGAATTGGTCTCTGCACAAAAGTTCCCTGGATTTCTGTAGGGTCACATGCATCAATATTTCACTCTCTTGAGTGGTTTTGGTTTGTTTTGGCATGAAGATAGCACCGGACATACTGAGAGACAAAGCTGCACTGAAAGGTCTGGTCCAAAACTTTGTGCAAACAACAAAACTTTGCAGATGTTTATGCATTTATAGAAAGCAAATAATTTTAGAAAAGCCATCTGAGGTTGCTGTGCCAGCCCAGGAGTGACAGCGTGGGGATTTTGGGTTGCTTGACTGGTGTTGCAGTTTCTTCTGTGTGGAAGCAGTGGGTTGGTTTTTGCATAGCGAAGGCAATTTGTACAGCAGGAATGAAGAATGGCTGAAACAAAGCACCTTGCAACACCTTGAAGTTCAAAGGTTGATGTTGCCCTAGCAAATATGAGCATCACCTTGGATTTACATTTAGCTTTTCAGCCCTTGAGATGGTGTCCAGGTTTCGTCTGAGCTGGGTGGTCTTACCAGCCCCTGGATGCTCTCTGAGTTCCGGCTCTGCGGAGGCTTTCCATGGTGCAGCTTTAGCGTGGTCACTGGCTTACATTTTTAAGGGGTACAAAATTATTTAGTGGGAGCTGAACACTTCCTTTTGTCTCTCCATGAATTCAACCTTCATCCATCTACAAGCAAGACTTTTGCAGGGAATACTCCAATGGATCCCTTGGACTGGCTTCATCCATGCGTGGCATTCACCCTGTCTTGCCTGAGATGTCTGCACTTGAGCTAATCATCTGGATGTCTGCCTCAAGCTAGTGTGAATTGTGTCCTCAAAGGGTTTATTTTTCTCTGCTGAACATAAAGAGAGCCTATGGGATTTGTTTGATGGGCATGTCTCCGTTTGGGTGAGAAAAACTTTACCTTCCAGTATTATTCCCAGAATCAGAGATGGAGGTGAAAAGGGATCTTGCAGCAGAACAGAACTGTGCCAGCCACTAATCCCTTGTTATCAGTAGTGCTTGACAGCCCCCCAGCAAACCTGCTCCCCTTGGGTCAGCTTGTTTTATCACTGAGGACAATCATTTATTTAAGTTCGTGGGTCAAACTGTCTTTGATGCTTATCGAGAGTACTTTAACTTTTTATTACGGTTCTGCCTTCTCCCCTTTCCTCCTCTCTTGCTGTACATGGACTAGGACAGACATTCCTTTCTTCTTTCAGAAAAAAGCTCAGTTTAGGGACATCTGAGAAAGAAGATTAGATGAGAATCCAAAAGGATATGGTTCCTAGGAGGAGAAGGCAGTGATAAAAGTTAATGATGCATAAGCTCTTGTAAGGAGCTTTCTCAGTTACAGCTGTGTGGTAGCTCACAAGTCTTAAATTGTAGGGCATTGCTTTCAACTCCAGCATGAATGCACCTGGGGTGTATTTCATGTGGGATAGGTAGATCTGGAGGGACATCACAGGAATTGCCCTACCCAGTTGGGCTGGCGCCCCTGCCTGTGTTTTCTTCCCCTGTGTGTTTTGATTCTGGATGGGTATTTTTCTTTACTCTGCATGTTTACTCATTTTTGTTTGCTCTGATCTGGGAGGCTGTGCATCTTTCTACTGATGCACCAAAGTGGTCGTGTGATCTGAACCCTCCTCTGCAGCTCCTGTACGTGCAAAATGTACTGAGGGCATTCACTAGCAGCTCCCATCTGTAGTGCAAATAAGTCCATGGACCAAGAGCCAGAAAAACACTGAGAAGTTGGCAAAAATTTGTATGGCATGAGAGCCTGGTGTGTTCCTGCCTTTGCTGTCCACTTGTACACTGTCCTGGAGGAATCCCAGTACCCACTCCACTTTCTCCTTTCGTATCAAGGAGCTGGTGAACGTGGCAGGATGCCTGGAGTTTGGTCCTTGTGTCGGGTCCTTTCTTCATCCAGGTTCAGCTGGTGATAAGGAAATTGCTGGACTTGGTCACAGAG
Organism: Cephalopterus ornatus; assembly: GCA_013396775.1. Lineage (NCBI taxonomy): Eukaryota > Metazoa > Chordata > Aves > Passeriformes > Cotingidae > Cephalopterus > Cephalopterus ornatus. The sequence continues at coordinate 379,912 of VZRE01004820.1, read as the reverse complement.
GTGCAGTGGGATCGTGCAGGGTAGGAGGGTATCAAATGGTTTCTGTATCAAAACCTTCCCCACTCTACCCTGCTTTCCCCTAAATTTGAAAAACTCATAGTTTGGAGAGGAAAAAAGGATTTGGAAGGTAAACTTTGAATGTGTCCTGAGGAACAGATATGGGATGGACGTTGCCTCCTGACTGGAGGATGCTGGCACTGAGGGAGGTAGAGCAGGCACTGGTGGGGTGTTTGGGTGCTCTTTGCCTCATGTCCTCTTCCCCTGCTTCCCTCTGGTGCAGATAGGATGGAGAATGGAGATTACCTTGGAGTTGTCCAGATATGTCCTGGGAAAAAGGAGTAGATGTGAGCAGCTTTTCTGATAAAATATAATTGTTTAGACAAACTCTGGCTGAACTTGCTTCCTCCTGCATCCCAGCAGGCAGATAAATGGGGTGGAAGTGGGAGGCCGAGTTCACAGGCTGCTGAGGCCCTCCCTGGGGTCGCACCGCCCCTGAGATCCCCTGTCCCCCACTTTTGGTGGCCTTGGAGAAGACAAGAGGATGCAGTTGAGTGCTCTGGCTTTAGGTACTTCAGTGCTCTGAGATGTGGCAGAGACCTTGGTAATGCAGTGGCGTGAGTGGTCCCGGTGGGCAGCAGTAAATCCATCCTGGTGCATCTGCAGAGGCTGGACCTTGGTTGCATGTTGCTGTGTGGGATGCAGGAGGTAAATTTGCTCCAGGCCAGTTCTGTCCAAACCTGGCAGTCCTGGGCATAGCTGGGCAAAGCTGTGCCCCGAGAGAGATTCCTGTTAGACCTGGAAATGATGGGACAATCAGGATTCGGGTAGGATGTGGCCACTGGAGAGATGTTGCCATGCCCTGAGTGGCTACTGCTGAGGTCTCCAGGAATTGCTTTGTGGAGTCAGATAAAATCTGAGATCCTGCCGTAACACTGATGTTCCTCTCACCATCCCTCAGGGAAAAGGTCCTCCTTGCCCTACTTTGTGTAGTAAATAAAAGTTTATTTACAGCCCAGGAGTGCACACCCTGAGGTTAGGAGGTGAAGGGTTCCTGCAGGGCCCTGGAGGAGCTCTGGGGTTTCCTGTCTGCTTTGTGGCTTCAGTTCCTGGGCAGAAAAGTCTTGGGAAGGAGCAGCACTGTGGGTGGGAGCTTGGGGAAGCAGAGCCCTTTGCGTGGGCCTTGGGGCATGGCTTTGTTTCCCTGTAATAAGGTCACAAGCGTGTGTGTCACCTGGAGCAGAGCTGGGAGGAGATAACCAGCGTGGGCTGGAGCAGCCAGGGACAGCAGCAGGGGGTGGACTGCCATCCATCTGTCTCACCCCTTGGCCGAGGGTGACGTGACGATGGGGCTGAGCTCCTCTGACCAGAGTCTGTGGGGTTTCCAGCTCTGCCCTGGCGCTGCCCACAATTGCTCTGTGGAGCTTCAGGGAAAGAGCATTTGGCTTCTCCACCACTTGAACGAGTGGAAAGGGTCTGTTTGGGGTTATTTGAGCCCATGTGTGGGACAGATTGTATATGGGACAGTTGTTTGAAGAGCGAGCAAATCAAAGCCATGACTTGGGCTCCAATGAAAGAGCAAAGCTGGGAAAGCTGCAAATCATGGCTGCAGAGACAAGAGGGACATGGCTGTGGCTTTCTGCCGGGGAACAGTGTTGTGTCCCTTGGGAGGGACACAGAGAACATTGTTTTGAGTTTCTGCTTCTCCTTCTCATTTTTTAGACGTGCAGAATTAATAGCCCTCTTTCATTGTCTGCAGCAATATTTGTTTTGCTGCTCTGCAGCAGTGGGGACTGGATAGGTTTCACAAGCTGAATTTTCCCTGGACAAGCCCCTCCTCTGATTTTGCACTTCCAGCTGCCAGACTCGGTTTTAAAACAGCTTGCACCGAGGCTGAAAATATTTGAAGGGCAGAGCAATGCCTTGCAGGAAATGGCTCAAGCTTCCTGCTCCCAAGATGGTGTGAGTGTTAAAACAGAACTGGAGAAATATTAGACATCCTACATCCGGCCCGGCAGAGGAGGGTGACCCCGGGGTGATGGGATGGAAAGCCCAGACCACCCCCCACCGCTGCCTGTGCCTGGCAGCTTCCAGCAGGATGAGGGGCCCCCCCAGTCCCTCATCCCCCTGACTTTGTAGTGGGAGCAAACGTGGGCAAATTGTATCCTGCTCCTCAGGGTTTTGCTGCGTTTTGGTTTCGTGGGAAATGTATGAGGAGAACTGGTCAGAGGTGTGGGGCAAAGTGTCAGCAGAGTGAGTTTCCAGCAGAAAATGGGAGCTGGGAAAGCACTGGTTCTGATGAAGTGTTTGTATCAGTTTATCCACCACCTTCCAGCCTGAGGTGCAAGGTGAGTGTCTAGGATGGATGGATCTGAGTTGGTCCCGTTTGTTTGGGACTGGAACGGGACTTTCTGCATCTGTCAGCAAAAAACACATTGAGTTACTGACTAAATCAGAGGCAACTTCATTCTTCCAGCTCTGATGAATTCCCACTTGGTGCTGGCTGAGCACCATCTACCTGGCCAGGCAGGGAATAGCAGCTGGCTCTGTGTCCAGGATGAATGGACAAGGGTGGAAGAGAAATGGGAATATGTGTGTGGGGGAGCGTGGGGAAGGGCAGGCAGTGAGGGGGGAGGGCAGGGGACCTGCGGGCAGGGTGGTCCTCGGTGGAGCTCTCGGGTGGGTGTCACATCTGCAGATATAATTCAGCTGCCTGGGGGTTACTGTGCTGTTATGGACAACCTCTCCAAACCCCAGTTTGTTGGCTGGAGCGTGGAGATTTAGGTAATTTTGTTCAGAACGTTATTGGTTGAGTAAAAAATACCTGAGCCGTGTGGCTGGGGGTCTGCAGGTGCAGTGGAGGAATGAGGTGGGGGCTGCAGGGCTGTGGGCAGAAGGAGCAGGGTACAGTTCAGGGCTTAGGCTGTTCTGAGCTCACTCCTGGCTTCCTCCAGCAGTCACTGAGAATCATAAAATTGCTCCTAATGGAAGAAAATTACACAAATGCTGGGACCTGAGTCCCTTTGGGAGGCATGTTCCAGCTCCAGGAGCAGAGCATGTGGGTGCTCTTTGGGCGGGTGCACCATGAATGGAGCATTAAGCTGTGCTCCAAACACCCTCCTCCCAGGCTTTCCGCCTTGACCCCTTCCTCTCCTGCGCTGTTCCATGTGGGATGGTGGGAGCCCAGGCAGCTCTGCAGGAGCGTGGATCCAGAGGGGTAAGTTCCATCCTCAGCAGGCAGGTCTGGGCATGGGGAGGTCAGATTGCTGATGCCCACTTTTCCCCATGGCACATAACCCCCCTAAACCCCGAACGGCGTGGCTCTTGGGGCTCAGATTTGGCTGAGCACACGCTGTATGTTTTCTGAGGTTTTTCCGTGGGGTGCTTTTCCCGTGAAGGCTTTGACCGGCAAACCTGGGGGAGGGGAAGATGAGGCTGATTTAAATCTCAGAAGTAGCTACAGCTGGGTGAAAGCTGTGTCTGCAGCCCCCTAATCCATCAGCGGTGCCCACTGCTCTCAGACAACAGGCTGGGGCTGGTGAGGCTGAGGGAGTGTGAGCCAGCCCTGGGGCTGCCATTGCAGGGTATGGGGGGCAGGAGAGGAGGGGTGGGCTGCACCAGGCTGCATGGGGGCTGCAGGACTGGAGGGGCAGATACTGAGGCTGTTTGGGGGCAGAATTGCCTGCGTGGCAGTCCCAGTCTGCCTGCGTGGCTGCCACACTGTGCAGGGTCCAGTGGGGGTTGTCACACAGAATGGGGGACAGGGGGTGTATGTAAAAAGGCTTGGCTGTCCCAGATGGTGCTACGTTGAAGGCTGCTTTTACTCTGTTCACCCCATCAGCTGGTGAAGCAGATACTCACACAGCATCTTTGCATCCACAGAGCTTCAGGCGGGCTGGGTGAACGGAGGGAGGGGGGAATTAATTGGAAAAGGAAACATCCTCCCCCAGAAGCGTCCTGGAGCCCATCAGACAGTTCAGCATCCTCAGCTTGTGCTGAGCAGCTGTGGTGGAAATGTGGGTCTGCAGGAAGGAGCGATGCCACCGTGTAATCTCTGCACGATTGATTTATTTTTATTCTTCTTGCTGGCTGATCCTTGGCCTCCCACTCCTGGCCCTTCCCTCCATGTGACTGCGGGCCAGTGCATCCCTGCATGGGAAGTGCCCTCTTTTCCCACCTTTCCCACGGCTCCTTCGGAGGGATGGGGAGCCCTAGGGCTGCAGCAGTGGGAGGGCCACAGAAAAGTTTGGGAAGAGGTTTGGAAAGGGCTCATTGAAAGGCTCTGTGCAGGGCAGAGGGCAATGCTCCCTTTGTTGGACCACAGGTCTGTAGGGGGCAAAGTTTGTCTTAAATCTTTCTTAAAGCTCACCTTAAATCTGAAATGAATGGACAGTTCGAGTTTTAGCAAGTCTCTGTGAGACTCTGAGGTCCTGCCTTGCCCTGACGTGGTGTTCACTGCTCAGGAAGGGGATGGATTGGGATGGGAAGGGCAGGGACATCCATCCCCATCAGATAGAGGGGATCTGCACTGGACCTGCCTCCATCCCCCAAGTGATGAATCCAACACCCAGCCTTTGCCTCAAAAGGGCACAGCTGGTTTCCTCATTCTCTTCATCTGAAAAATAAATCTGCACCACAGCCTTTTCCTTCAGGACCGAAAATGTGACTGATGGTTGATAGATCCCCAAGAGTACTGCCAGGGTTCTGGGGGGACCTGGGACCCCAAGGACATGCTGAATTCAGCAGCACTCTCTGCTCTCAGCTTCAAGAGGGTGTCGGACATGAGAACTGTATCCTGCAGAACTGAAAACCTCAAACCTCACTGGGTCCCGTGACCTTTAAGAGGCTCAGAGCGTCTCAGAGCAAAGCCTCTGCCCTTATCTGTGGATCACAGCCTGGGGAGGAGGCTCTGAGCAGCACTTGGGGGGTGATGGGGCTGTTCTGGTTGCTCTGAGTTGGTGTGTGGGAGGCAACAGGGCTGTTATGGTTCCGTGGGGTGATGGGGCTCAGCGTGGCCTCCACTCTGTGCTGGCCATGTTGAGATGTGGGTGTAGGAAGGGGAGACAAGGCTGAAAAGGACCCTTGGTGTTCTGCAGATTTGGGTTCAGGAGAGTTGCTCTGAATGCATCCCATGGAAGCATCTCCTGCCACTGGACTGGAAAGTATGACCTGCTCTTACAGTGTTAGGTCTGTGGGCACTGTAGAGCTGGGGATTAAGTTTAATAGGGCCAAACAGGTACAAATGAACCCCAAAATCAAAACATGCGCCAAATGTGCGTGGCAGGACTGAAAAAATGTTCCTTTCATTTACTCCTAAAGCCAAGCTCTGCTTTATTAAAGGTCTCCCCACTGTGTGATGGTTCCCAATGATCCTTTGAGAGTTTATTCAGCAGCAACAGCTACTAATTTGGGTCTCTCCCCTTCCCCAGCGAATGCAGCCGCCTGCCTCCCTGGCCTCCTTCATGGGTGTGTGGACACTGCTCTCAGTTTGAGTGCTGATCTCAGTCCATGTGTTAATGGGGTGGTGATGGGGACCTGGGTGCATATGCTGGGTGCTTCATTCCCCACTTAGTATGATTGTGGTGCAGGTCTGCCCCTAAGCATCTCTCAAATATTGATTCTGTTCTGCAGTCTTAGGGACCATTACAGCCTAATTGGAATTAGGTGCCCAAATACCATTTAGGATGTATGTCTTGGCTCTTCTGTGTCTCTGAACACAGCACTGCCCCACCACCCTGATGCCGACAGAGCATCAAACCCCAAGTTGTGCTCTGTTGTGGATAGTGGGACAATGGGAGTAGCGGGGTAAGGGGAGAAGAGGCAGGATGCCCCTCTGATACCTTCTGGGTATAAGGGCAGGAATTTGGAAATGCTAGCACAGCTTCTTTCATGCCGTGATGGAGCCCATGGCAGGCAGACATCATGTTACAGCTTAGCATGACTGATTCAGTAGCTGATTTGCTGTAAACACCTTCTGTATTCAGTAGAACAAGAGGTGTTTCTCCAAAGAGCAGGTCAGGACATCACAGCTCCAGGTCTGGTACCCCACCTTTCCTATTTCTTTCTGACAATTAGGCACCTTGAATCCATCCAGCTGTTCATTTAAACTCCTCCTTGAGCTACAGGATGTCCTGTGAGATTACTGAGTGCTTTAATGAGGGGCTTTCTTAGCTTGGCAGAGGCTGAGCAGACCCCAGAAGGCTCCTGTGCTGGGGGAAGAGTCTGTTGCCAAGTCGTAGGAGGAATTCCCACGTTCCTGTTCCTTCCTGCTGGCTGCCAAATGCTTGTCCTGTCCACAAAAGCTGATGTATTTGGTAGGATTTAACCTTTGCTGAAAGAAGTGAATAACAGAGATCTTTTACTTTTGGTTTCTGGGTGTAAATTCACAACTCAGCGATGGTTTTGTATGCACAACACAATTCCGTGGTGGGAAAAAATGAAGGAGAGACAGAGAGAGACTTCGCTTGGGTGAAGTCCTTTATAGCTGTAGCTGGGAGCCTGCAGGGAAATTGCCATTTCTTCCTGCCCTCATGAACCCCCAGATCAGCTTTAGGTGCCAACCAGACTCTGTCATTTCAGTAGAAGCACAAAGGCAACCCCATGGGTTGTGGAATATGGGGTTTCCCACACCCAGAGTCGCTGCAGGTCCTGCCCAGACAGACGGACACAGTGCCAGGTTTTCTCTGTCAGCAGCAAGCGTGTCTATGGAGTTTCAGGAAGGGAAAATGCTCTTTTTCATTGCTTCTTTTAATGCCTACAGCAGAAGACACAGAGCACTTTTTTTCTGCCCTGGACACTCTTTTTGTTCTCCATTGGTGTCCTGTGGTGCAAGCCCTGGTGATTGCCACCGGTCCTGTAATCAGCAGCACCCAGGACTGTTGAAGCAATGTGTGAACCACAGCCTGGCCACCTCTGTGTGGGGATAACCTGGTTTGGGAAAGCTCCCAAACCTGGGCAAAGAAAAGAGAAAACCAGCAGGTTCAGGTACTGCCTAAATTCATTTTTCAAGGAATCAGCCATGGCCTATATTTGGGATCAGCAGGAAGGAACTGTGCACAGAGAAGAGAGGTCTCTGAAATCTCATAGTGGCCATCACACAGTTCCACCATGCTGAAGGTCCTCCAGCAGATTCTCTCCTTTCTTGGACTTCAGTATTTGCTGGTTGAGTCCCTCCATGATTGCAGAGCTTCAGTGAGATCCAGAGACACTTTGCTGCTCCGTGACTGCTTGGGACAGTGAGGCGCTCCCCATCCTGGAGAAAGTCGTGAGTTGTGTCATGCTGGAGAGGGACAGGACTCTGGTCTCAGCTCCACTTGCCATGAGCTGCTGTCCCCATCACCCTGCACCCAGCAGTGAGCCAGAAGTGGCCCTGATCAAGGTCAGCTGTACGGCAGGGCAGTGCGTGGCCTCCAGAAAGCTGGAATGACTCCATCTCCAGCACAGTAAGATTTGGTTCTAATTAAATGGACACCCATGTAGGTGACCCCAGGCACTCCTCCCCATAGGGGTGGGGAGAAGCTTCTGATGGAGTGAGGCACTCGGTTAGGGGGGTTGTTGTGGAATGGACTTGCAGTGGGACCCTGGGGAAGCAGCATGGAGAGGTCCAACCTTTACCAGTGTTTGCTGTTCCTGTGCCAGCAATTCCTTCCTGGAACTAGAGCTCCAGGGAATCATCAGAGGCAGGAGTATGGAGCATGTGGAAATCAGATTTAGTGGGCTTGTGGCTTGCTAAAGATCAGGAATTGGAGTAATTGCCCCCAAAATGGCAAGGTGTTGGTTATAAGTGCAGCCCATGGTATTGCAACTGGCCCAGGGGTTATGACCGGTGCCATAACCCCACAGGCTTTTCTTGCATATCTGTGTAAATCTCTGCTCTCCCATTAGTGCCTTCTCTCAGCAGTCCCTGAAAATTGCCCAAAAATTCCATCTTGGTGCAATTTAGGATACGCTCCAGCCTGCCCCGAGAACATCTGGTATCTGTGTATCGGGTGATATTAATCACAGCGTGAGCGCGGCCAAGTGTTAAACGGCAGAGCCCTCCCACCTCCCCCCTGCAAACAAAGGTTGTTTCCATGTTCCAGCAATAAAATGAACCTAACATTCCCGGGCAGGCAGTGATCTGGCAGGAACAACGCCTGTGTGGGATGAAGGGATGAGGAACACTCTTAAATGGGCCAAGAAACCATGTGGTCCTAGGACTTCTTGAAATCCCTGTGGTGTATGAAGCTATTTTCTAGCCCTCCTCATGTTCTGAATCCACGGCTATTCCTGCTGCATCTGCAACTGCTCCCTCTCCCCCGGAATTTTGTGCTGAGGCCTTGTTGTTTTGGGTGTAAATGCTGCTCCCTGTTTCCAGGAAAGTAAACACCCCTCCCTTGCCCTGCTTTGCTCTGCAGATATCGAAGTGCTTCGCAAAGGAGGGGAAATGTTGTTTCTGTTTTGCTGGACGGAGGAGAGGAGTTGCAGAGGCTGCTGAGAAATCCATGGGAATCTGCTCACTCGGAGGGTGCTTGTGGTTTTGCTTCAGGACACTTAGTGGCTTCCTTTAGAGTTGGGCAACGAGCAGACAGGACTGGCACAAGGAATGTTTCTGCTCCCCTTTTTCTTGGGTGACCACACGCCAGACAGCAAGCAAACCCCCACTGCCACCGCACTGTTTACGTTGCCCCCAAAGGAGAGCCTGGCTCAGATTTGCCCCCAAGTCCCTCACTTTGTGGCTGAGCTTTTTTTTTTTTTAAAAAAAAAAAAAACAGAAAAAAAATCAAAACTCTGTTTTGAGCACAGTTGGCGCCTCAACCACCGAGGCTGCTGAGCTTTCAGGGGAGGGCAGCCCCAGCACTGCTGCCTGGGAGGGACGGGGGGGGGCGGCGAGAACTCTTGTGTGGTGCCTTTGATGTTGGAGGCTTTTACCCGCGTTACCCGGGGAGAAACTGGAGTGCTTTTCATGTCTGGTGGTGAGGGAGGCAGAGAGCCAGGAGGGATCTGCTTTTGTGAGACCTTTTTGAATTGAGCAAAACTTTTCAGAAGTTGAGGGGGAGATCGCTGGGGAGGCAGCTGAAATAGGTGCTGAAGCATCCTTGGCCCTTGCAGGCACTGGGCAGCGTGCGTTGTCCTTCTCATCATCCTTGGCTGAGTAAGTCTCTCTCTGCTTGAGCTTTCCCCAGCCTCGAGGAATAAAAAGCTGTGGCAAGGGCTGTGCTGGGGTCTTCACAGCCATGCCAGTGGGGAGCTGTGGAGTGGGCAAGCTGGAGTGTGGCCGTGCAATGAGTACATGGGGGTTTGAAAGGTAAGGAGAGGAAAAAGAGGGCAGTGGCTTAGCAGGGGGGGGAAAATACCAGGGACATGATGCAGGCACAGTCACAGCAGTGATTTGTCAGGGCCTGTGCTAAGGGAGGAGGCAGAGCTGGCTCTGCCACCCACTCGGGCTCGCTGTGGAATTTTGTTGTGTGGGGCTGAGCCTCAGCTACCAGGGTTGGAGCAGGCAGAGAGTGGTAGAGGGGAATCACAGCGGCTGGGGACAGGTCCTGGGGGTGAAATGGGGTGGCAGCAACCCTGGCATGATCCAGGCAATGGGGGCTCCCTGGAGTGTCAGCTCCCAGCAGGCTGGGACTGTGGTGCAGGTAACGTCCTCGCCCAGCTCCCGCAGCCCTGCAGTGAAAAGAGACCCTGGTTGCTGGTGATGCCAGGCAAGGGTGAGAGTGCTGCCTGTGGTGGGGTCTGTGCTGAGTTTGGGAGCCCTGCCCCAGCCGGAGGGGCCAGGTGTGGTTTCCAAATGCACAGGTGGTGGGAAGGGGCTGCTGCAGCCTCACCAGCCCGGCAGATGTGTGGCTGTGTGGGCTTTGCTGATTGCACTGGAGATGTTCTTACATTACTTTTGGCAAATGCATTTCTGTGGCATCATGGGGAGTGTGCCTGGTGGCGTAAGAGAGGTCTGGCAGCCCGTATTTGCCTCCTTGCTTTATGCTCTGGAAGCTGGTTGTGAACTGATGTGGAAAAGGAACCTCCTGGTGTTTCATGGCCCCTTGTCCTGATGAGCACTGGGGAAAACCCATCTTCTGAGCATCCTTTTGTGTACTGGTGGGTGCAGCGCTCCTCTCCCTTTTCTGTAGCTCTCCGTGCCTGTGTGGGAAGTGCTTCCCAAAAGCAACCTCCCGCTCTCCCCTCCTCTCACCCATGCTGCCCCAGCACTTGCAGTAGCCCCAAAACCTGAGCTGCAAACTGTACCCAGGGCGCACTTCCCCCCCTGTGCAGGGGGATGCACTGTGGGGTGCACTGGTGTCACCCAGAGCCCTGGGGACACCCCAGCCCCCCAAAAACGGCAGGAGTGTCAGGATGCCACAGCGATGGGGACATCAAAGGAATGAGGACACTGCAGGGATGGAGACAGCACGGGGAGGGAGCACACGGGGAATGTAATTGGAATGTAGACCCCGTGGAGACGGAGACAACACTGGGTTGGGGACATCGTGAGGATGGGGCACATGGGGATGCCCGGCTGCTTGCCAGGGGAGAGCTGATCCCTTCCGGGGGAGGGGAATGTTCAGGCTCCTGCCCGCGGGACCCCCGGCCCCGCAGTGGGGTGCAGGAGGTGCCAGCTGCTCGCTGTCCCCACGCGTGGCACAGCCCACTGAGGTGGGACTCGCCTCCTCCTCTCTTTAATTGGCTCTTTTGAACCAGCCCCGGCCAAGCCCCTCCCGCCCCCCGGTCCAGGCCCCGCGCTGGAGCTGCTGCCGTCGGTGAGTGCTCGGGGATGGGGATGGGGGGTCCTCGGGTTGTGGGATCCGGGGGGAAGGTAAGGGCTCTCCCAGCCCCGCGGCGGGAGGAGAAGCGGCGGCGGCGGGGCTGGAGACGGGGCTCCGGGGGCAGCAGCCGGGTCACGCCGCGCTCGGTCCCGCGTGGATGTGCCGTCCCCGCGATCCCCTCCCGCAGTTTGTCCCGTGCGGTGTCACGGCACTGGAGCTCTGCAAACCGGCCAGCTGGGAACCTCACACTGGTTTTGTCCTCCCTTTCTTTTTCTTTATTTTTTTTTAATAATTTGAATGCCCTGCTGCATTCTCCCCTCCACGCTCCCGAGGGCTGTTTGCCCAGTGACCGGGACACGTTATGTGTAGGTGACATAGGGGGAACCCTCCGGATTTGTCAAGCACAGGGGTTTTCCCGCTTGCCTTAGTCCGGCGGAGGTTGGAGGTGCTGGGCATGGCAGCCCGGGCCGTGTCAGTGTGTGCCCCCAGGAATTACTCTTTCCCCCTTTATCCCAGTGTCTCCCTGTCACTGGGCACCTTTGCACTCCTTGGAAGCAGCCGGGGGTCCCGCTCCTGCCCGTGCTGCTCCTGCCTACAGACAGCCTCCGTGGGGGAAAGGCTCCACGCCAGAGGATTTCAGGCCAGGCTTTTTATATCCATCCTGGTGTGACCACACTTCATTTAGGGAAGGAGCATCCGGGATGGATCTGGGCTGACGTATTCAGGGCTGAGGCAATCTCGGCTCTGCCAGAGCAGGTCGGGGCTGGGGGAGCAGCAGGGCTGCAATGGGGCTGGAATTGCTGCCCTGTGCGCTGACTTCCAGCATACTCCCAGCTGTTTAAATAGGGTTTCTTGGAGATTTTATAGTCAGACAACCCTTCCATAAATCGCAGGTCACTCCATCTCGTCCCCAAACCCCTCTTTGGAGCCACGGACACACAGCCCTGCATGAGCTGAGCTGCTGTGTGCTCTGCACGGCACACTGGGCTCGCTCCTGCTGCTTTAAAGGGTCAACTTGCAGGGACACACGGACCAGAGCAGTGCAGGGACAACCTACCAGAGCACCAGGCAACTTTTGGGTTAAAGTTGCTTAATTTAATTGAATTCCTGCTGCTGTGCATGTGGGTGTGGCAGATGGAGCAGACTGGTGGTGCAGCTCTAGGGTGGGAAGGAATTTTGTGTTGCTGTTGGAGGTGTGCTGGCTGAGGGTCCTGGGTTCCCTGGTGCTCATAGCTGTTGGTTGGTTTGACTGAATTCCCCTGGGAGATAGGTGGGCCTGGGCCAGTGGATGGGAGTTTTGTATGTGCAGGCAATGCTGGGTTGAGCTTTGGTTTTCAGATGAGTGGTGGCTCAGGCACCACCCTGTAAAATTCCAAAAAAGCAGGAATCACAGTTACACATGAACCCATGAGCACCATCACCTCGTCCAGGTGTGATTCCAGATTGAAGAATACAGCATCCAGGAGGAGTACAGCTGTCCAGCATGTGTGCCCTGTTGTAAGGGCATTCTGAGTGCACATTAAGTACGTGTTGAGATAAAATAAGTTTGGAGCGCAGAGAGGACTGCAACAGCCCTGCGAGCTGTGACCCCTTCCATGCTACTGTAGTTGCTATCCATGATTTTCCGTGTTGAGATCAGAATACCTGTGGGGCTTGTGGGTAGCTCGGTGGTGGTGTTTGACCTCACAGCCATTCAGCACCTACATTCTCGCTGGTGTGTGCTGGCCATAGCTCGAGGTATGCAGATGTGGCAGGGTCTAATGGCTTGGTAGCTAATAACCCGGCAGTGGTGGTTCCTGGACGCCTCTCCATAGGGAATCCAGACTTCCCCTCTCTGAGCACGGTGGAATTTTTATAGCCTGTGGTTTTAAATGCTGTGATTTCCGTATGGCCCTGATGCCGCATCCAGCCCTGTCGAAGCTGTGCTGGGGCTGGGTGAAACCTGTGCTGGAGCTGTTGATCCTTGGATAACGTGCCTGGGCTTTGCTCTGCTACATGGGAAACACTGGCCTGGGAAAGGGAAGCCCTGCTCTCCTGGGGTTATGCCTGCTGTGTGCTGTGACCTTATGGCTGGATACAACTGTACCGTATTTAATTTATCCCTGAAATTTGATCGGTGCTTTGAGGGGAAGGGTATGGTATAGCTACATCCTTTGTTAAAAAATAACCACCAGAACTGGAGTGAAAGAGTTAACCTTGCAAATACAGCTCAGTGCCATCCTAGGAGTGCCTGTCCAAAAAATCCCGAGGGGAGTGGGCACAAGAGAAGTGGGCACATCAAGGTAACAGGAGCTGGGGCAGAGGGGCCAGGCTGACAAACCCGTTTGCTGCAGGGATGTAGCTGTGGGGGCCATCCTGTAACACGGGGTGGGACACTGCACCGTGGGATGTGTGCCCGGGTATCAGCTGGGAGACCAAGGCAAAGACAGTTCAACTGCCTCTGTGGTGGATGTGAGCACTGTCTGCTTCCCAGCGGCATCCCTGGCTTTGTTCCCATCCTGGCAGGGAGGAGGCAGATCTCTGGCTTATGCTGGCTCACCCTTGTCATCCTGGGACATGGTCCCCAAAATGCCAGGCAGTGTTGGGGTGCTCACAGGTCCCTCACCGTGCCATTGGCGATCGCTATGGTGGGGAATGCTCGGCAGGAATTTAGCAGTGGTGCTTTGTCCAGTCCCAGATAAATCCTGTGAAAACCGCGGCTGAGCACTGTCTGCTCTGGGAGTGCTTTGGGGCCATCAGACTTGGCCAAGATAAGATCTCCTTGTCCCCCTGATGCTGCTGCAGGAAAGCTGCGCGGGTCCAGCCGGCTCCACCCAGCTCTCCCCTCTCACAAACTTGTGGAAAAGTGATTTCTCTTCCCATTTTCTGGCCTCTTCTCAAACTGGGTTAACTCTTGCCGTGGATGCAAAACTTGCTGGAGGGCCCTGGCCAGGCGGGGCTGTAAAAGCCACATTTTCTTTGGGAATCGGATTAAGGCCCCTTTTTCTTAGTGCTGGGCGGATGCGGGTGACATGAAGTCTCTCTTTGTCCTGGATGTATTTCTGGCCCAGCTGCAGTGGGTTAACCCTTTGTCATCCCATACAGTTCTGGGGATGAATGGCCCTTTGCTAAGCAACAGGGATCTTTTCCTGGGGCGGCTGTGAGTGGAGGTGGGGGAAGTGTGGGCTGTGTCCCTCGCCCTGCACAGCCAGGGGATGAAGTGCAAAGCCTTGGTGCCTGAGTAGGGGACGTTATGTGGGATAGGGACCTACCCTAATGCTGCTTTTTGCTGTGTTTCTTTGGCATTATTTATCTTCCCTAAATGAGTGGAAGGGGTGATGTGCCCCAGTCCTGCACTGGGAGCAGAGCCCTCCCCATGCTGGGGCAGCCCCAGGCTGCCTGGATGGCACAGATGGACATGGGTGGAACAAGGAGGGGGAAAAAGCGGCAGTGAGCACAGAGGCCAGGCCAGCTGGCAGAGCATGAGAGCTGCCTGTGTGCTCCTTAGAGAGCAGTGACTGTGTCAGTGGCGCTCCCCAGGACACCAGTGCCCAGCCCAGTGCCAGGACCTTCCTTTTGCCAGGGGGACTGGAGGGCTAAATATCCAGCCAGCAGCAGGGCAATGACAGGCAGAGAGCCTGTATGTCTCCTGGGAGCCCTTGGCTCCCATGCCCAGCATCCAGGGACTCTTAGTTTAATACTTGGTGCTGGGCTCTGATATGCTGCGGCCAAGCAGAAATGAAGGAGATTTCGTGGCTGTGTCCTGGGGGCTGTGGCATCTCATGCTGCACATTCAGGACTTGGCTCCATTTTGCCTCGTTTCCCTCCCCTGTGCTGCATTGCTGCATCACCTTGGATTCACCCACATTGCTCTGAGCCTTGGCTTGGCTTATTTATTTAAGCAAAAGCCAAATGGCAGCAGGGAATATCTCTTTCTGGTGGCCTGGAAAACCTGGCAGGGGCACCCAGTGCCGGCTCCCTGCAGCTCTGTGCTGTTATCAGGGAGGCTCCTGATAAGAGCAGAGCAGGGATTTCCCCACAAGGGGCCTGGATCATGTCAAAGTGGCATCAGGGGGAGCTCCCCAGGCCCCCAGGCAGCAGTGGGAGTGCAGGCCACAGGCCTGATTTCTCTCTGTGTCCCTCTCTCTCCTGAGTGTCAGGACGTGATTGCCCCAAGGCTGTTGGAGGGGTGTTGCCATCTCCCAGATCTGACCCCAGGAGCAGATGGGGACTGAGTGGGACTCGCTCATGGCATCGGGAACTGCAGGGAAGCAACGCATTTCCCTCCCACCCGTCCTCCTCCGCCCCGCTATCCTCCTGACCTTTTCCCATCAAAACACAAAGCACTATTATTCGTAGCAAGGCACCTCCATCCGAGGAGACAGCTGGCGCTGCAGTGGCTTGCTGGGGATGGGTTGCTATTAATTAAGCTGCAGGAGACAGCCTGGCAGCTTGGCAGTTTGAATGGAGTTTTCCTTCTTTTCAAGGTTAGGATGCCCTAAATTCTTTCTTCTTTACATCCAAACGGAATTTGTAAGTTTAAAAAGGGGCAGCAGACAAAGGATGGAGAAAGGCCCATTGTGTGCAGCTTGCAGAGACATGTACCCATCACGCTGCTGGCAATGAGCATGTATGGTCAGAAGGCCTGCAGGGACCATTAGGGCACTCCAGTACCTACTTTGCAGCCTGGTTTGTACCAGGTGGATGCTGTGACCTCCAGGGATGTCACTGCCTGGCCATCTCCCCATCTAGAGAGGAGATACTCCTTTGGGGTGAAAGAGAGTTTAAACAACTTGAGCACGTTTGGGGTGTCCCAGGCAGTTGAATTTTTTACTCCCTGTCGTTTATTTTCACCAAACTCATCCTTTGCCCCTGCTGCTGGGTCCACTTTGGCCATGTTGCTTGGTGGTGAGGGGAACAGAGGCAGCATTGGAGAATGCTGGGGCTCTGCGAGGTGCCCCTTGGAGTGCGGGATACATGGAGGCTCCATCTGCTTCCCCTCTCTCTGCAGGTCAGGATGCAGGGGTTTGTGGAGTGGGGCTTTGGGTTGCTGGCAGGGCAAGATACAGAGAAGTTTGTTTTACTCTTTTCCGGGGTAATTTGTCCTTTGTGATAGTCTGTGGAGATGCCTGGGGAGTAGATCATGCCCTTGAGGAGGAAGGATGGGAATTGCTCCTAAGGAAGAGGCAGAGCTGAAGGAGCCAAATGCATTTCCTTGGCCATGGCTGAGCTGTGCCATCTGCAGAGCTGTCCTGGGGACTTGAGCAGCAGCATTTCAGTGCCAAAGCAGACCAGGCCCTGCTGAGCAAAACCTGTGCTCAGAGCCGAGACCAGGGGGAGTGGCTGGGAAATGCTGAGGGAGCTTTACGTCATTCCAAACTGGCATGGCAGTTCCCAAACCAGTGCCCCCTGCAAGGGAAAAGGATGTTGGGAGGAATGGGTTTCTTTCTTGCTTCTTCCAAATGTTTGTGACTCCAGAGTGGCTTCCTGGCAAAGCCTGTTCCCTTTTGGAAAATGGTGGATTGCTCAAGCATGGCAAGGAGTCTCCTGCCTTCGCTGCTCAAGTGAGCAGACGCTGCAGATTCTCTGCAGAAGGAACGTGCTGGAGGAAGGGAGGCTGCTGCAGGGACGCTGCTGGGATGCGACACCGGGAATCGAGGCATGGCCTCCCCAGGGAGCGAGTGACTCACTCCAAGGACACTGTGCCAGCTGCGCGTGATGGCTGATGACAGCGTGTGAAATAATTCCTTCCTTCCTTCCTGGAGAATGGGAGAGGTCTGGAGGTGTCCGGCTGCAGGAGCCTCTGGTTTCTGGTCTGGTGGAAGCTGGGACAGCCCTGGCGCCGAGTGTAACGTGGGTTGAACAGGACAGCCGTGGTGCAGTGATGCTGGTGGGTTTGGCTCCTGCTCCTGGCTAAGGCGTGGAGGGGTTGGTGGTGGTTGCTCCTTGTGCTGGCTCAGGATGTCCCTGCTCTGGAGAGTCCCGGGATGCGCCCAGCAGCACCTGCACCCCATGTTACCTGCTGCTCTACTGCCCTCTCTGTCTAGGGAGACTTAAGCCACCCAAGAGCTCCTTTTATGAAGGAAGGAGGGGGATACCTGCAGAGGTGTCTCTCTGACATGGGCTGCTCAGAGAAGCTGCTCAATGCCAAAAGCCAGGTAGCTTGAAAGAAAAAAACCCTAGCATCATCTATTGACCTGAGAGTTCCGTACAGCCAGAGGGGAGGAAATGTCATTGATCAGTAGGTCTTAAGAGATCTTCTGGAGAGTTACCCTGCACATGCTGAAGGGGACCATGGTGTGGCTGCCTGCCAGAACCCTTCCTGGGTGGTAACACCTGCAGACCTGCACCCAGGCTCTTAGAAAAGCATTAAAGTTGGTTTTAGATGTTCCTGGCACTGTGGGATCCTTTCTGCTCCTGCTAGAAGTGATGGTGTCTCTTTCAGTGTTAAAAAAATTAAATTTTAGGCTTGTGATCTGCAAGCCCATGTCCATTTCTCGGTCATGCTGCCTTCCACTGAGCTTCCTGGTGCTTTACCAAGGTCTCTGGATATGTTTTTCATTCTGCTATTGATCTGAGGTTATAAATATAGCTGGCAGGATTTCCAGCTGTCTGTCAAAGTCATTGGGGACTTGCAGGTAGTCAGCATTTGCTGCAATATTAAAACAATAAAAATTATTTACTAAGCCCTAACAGTGCACTTTTAACTGGGGGATAGCTGCGGTTCAGTAAAATTGGAAATGTCCCTTCAGCATTCCTGCAAGAGAACATGTCCTGCTCATGCTGTGCTCAAGGGGTTTGATGTTTTCTTAGAGTTGGGCAGGTGGTTTTCTAGTGCAAAGGACTGTGGCTGGAATTTTCTCCAAAACTCAGATACTGTTGAAATCCTTGCTGTTCCTCCTGCTGCCTCCCAGCCTTTCCTGAGCGTCAGTGCTGGACCACCTTGTCCAGTGAGCCCTGTCAGCCCTGCACTAAGGTGGGGGGTTGTCTGTGCTGCCCTGTGCAGTGTGGCCGTGACATCGGGACATGCTTTCACCTGCAAAGATGTCTCGTAAAGTAGTACAGATTGGACTGCAGAAGGCAGGCAGGAATCTTCCTGAATGCTTCACATGAGTTGCAAGACCAAGAGCTGGATCTGTAGTTCAAATCCTTTGGTATGACTTAAAACAGCAAGGGGCCTCTTCTAGAATTGCTCCTAACTCTGATCATTACTGTTTTAAAGAGAAGAACAATGCGTTTGTGATTTTAAAACTCTTGGTTAGGGGATTTGGATCCAGCCCTTGGCTCTGTTGTAAGATTTCTGCGTGACCCTGGGTGAGTCACTTAATCCCTCTCCTGTTCATCTGCACTGGAGGGGTAAGGCCTCTTTCTTCCTCCACTGGTGGGTCCTGTTGGTGTGCAGAGCCAGAAATGAGCAGAGGGAGAAGTATGGCAGGGCCCTGCTCTCCCTCAAGAAATAAAGAGATGCTCCTGTAAGAACAAATCCCAGAGGAGACTGTTTGTCACCCTGTGAGTGCCTCTTCTGTGCAAACACTCCGAAGTCACCCAACAGCCGTCATAAGGAGCAGCACGGCTCCCAAACTGCTCTGAAGCCAAGAATGCCACTTTGTTGTCCTTCTGAGCTGCTTGCTCCCCCACCTCTGTTCGCTCCTGGGAGAGATGAGGTACGAGTTGAAACAAAGTATTTTCTCGTAATTAATGTGAGAAAAAACTTGTACACAGTGTTGAGTTCCCATCCTGCCCCAGTTTCTTCCCTGTGAGGGTGGTGAGGCCCTGGCACAGGCTGCCCAGAGAAGCTGTGGCTGCCCCATCCCTCGAAGTGTCCAAGGCCAGGTTGGATGGCGCTTGGAGCAACCTGGGCTAGTGGAAGGTGCCCCTGCCCATGGCAAGGAGGTCAGAATGAGATGATCTTTAATGTCCCTTCCAAGCCAAACCTTTCTGTGATTCTACGAACTGTCTTTGCAGGGCTTCAGTGACCATGGGGGGAACTTTTCTGTGGTTGTTCTTTTTTTTCCCTCGTGGACAAGACTAAAACATGGCCATGGTTTCAGTGTGAAAAATACACCAGTGAGTGAGGTGTTGGTTCATGTGGCTGAGCACGCTGTGTTCACCTCCCTTCTGCTGATCTCAGTTTGGGCAAGTGAACCCCGTACTGGATGTTTATCACCAGCACAACCTTACAGATGTGGTTAACTTAATGGCAGGGACACATAGAGTAGATTATATCTGCAAAGCCCACATGCACCTGAGATCCTTCCTTATCTCTTTGTGCAAGCACAGCACCCGAGCGAGCACGGCACAGCCTTTTCCTGCCTTTTTCTAGCTGAGGCAAGGCTGGAGTGACTTGCAAACAGACCCAGCTGCTCTTCAGGCAAGCCCAGTTTGGAATCTAGCATAGGATTTTCCTGGAGATTAGGGAGATTAAAACACTAATGCCCATTGATAGGGGTTAAAGCTTTAATAAGTCATAAAAAGTGGTGTAATCCAGCAGAAAGCTGCATGCAGCTGCAGTGTAAGCAGATTGAGGGTTTCCTGCCTGGGTGCTGGAGGTGGAGGTTTCTCAGAAATCGGTGTTTGTGGCACTTGCTGATGTGGGGGGGATGAGAGTCTTGCTCCCTTGAGCACAAATTGTTTGCAGGGCAGCCCATGCCAGCCGTGCTGGGCATCACGGGAGGGGATGCTGCCAGCCCAGCATGGCTGGGAGGGGATGCTGCCAGCCTGGGGTGTGAGAGCAGCACCGTGTGGAGAAAGATCCACCACTGCTGGTGGTCAGGAAGTGGAGAAGGAAGGTGACAGCCACGCTAGAGCCACAGGCAGGAGACAGGGCAGGGTGGGCTGTGGTGCCACTGGTTTTGCATCAAGAGCAGGAGTCTGACAGAGACTGGTGATGTTGTTAACAGGTCAAAAATGAAGGATAAGTACTAGTCCAGTGCAGGGGCTGTTCGTGGGAAATAGTGTCCTTTGGGTGTTGAAGACTGCAAATGTGCAAATCTGTCTTAACCCTTTCATCACCCGGAGGCCTTTCTCTGGGAATGCACATCTGAGAACTGCAGGGAACTGGGGGGGGGGGAAATACCCTGAGGTCATAGGGTAGGTCAAAGTAACATGTCAGAACCAGGAGTCCAAAAGAGGCAGGTTGGCTTCATCTTGGCTGTGATGAGAGAGAGAGCCCCTTCTGCTCCTGGCCCTGCAGCCAGGGCAGTGTGAGTGTTACAGGGCTCTCCCTGCCTGCTGCCCCTGGTGTGTTGCCATCACTGCTGAACAACACCCAAGGGGGTTTTGCCCCACACCAAGGTTGCTGGGACATCATATGTCAGAGGGAGCAGGTGGTGCAGCCCAACCTACCTGACCCTATGTACATTGTGGCTTCCTTCCTACGGCCAGGCCCTTCCCTTTGCTTGTAGAGGAGAGAGGTGGGGAAGCTCTGGGATCAAGGTATAAGGCAGAAAGGGCTTGTGGAGACAGCTAATAGCTTTATTTAGCTTAATTGACATCAGTTTAGAGAGCAACCGTGCCTGTGGGTGTAAGTTGCTGTCTCCTCCCCAGCAGATGTGAGATGCAGCCCAGGGATTTTCAACCAGCTGCAGAGGAAAGTGAGCCCATGTTCCCAGTGCTCACACCCACCCTAGACTGCTTTGGGCCTCTGCTGGGACAATTTTGGGATGCTCGATAGCAAAAGGCAGGTTTCCCTGGGCTCAGTGGTGGGGACAGGACCTTGCCCCTTGTCCCTGGAGCACTGGGTGGATTGGGCTCTAACCGGGCTGGGGCTGCCCCATTTGTCCCAGCCTCTCTCTTTCCCCGCGGAATTACCCCCGCACCTCCTGCGTGAACCCGGGAGTGGCCTCGAGTTCCCATGGGGTGGGACGTGCCCCCAAACTCCTCTTCCTCTCACCCTTTGCGGGCCCCCTTGGGCCGGGCCGGGCTGGAAGCGGAGAGGGGGATGGAAACCGCCCGGGGGCGAAGCAACTT
>VZRE01004820.1:253301-359188 GCA_013396775.1 Cephalopterus ornatus | reverse complement strand
CCCCCCCCCCGGGCCGGGCTGGAAGGGGAGGAGGCAGGGTGATGGGGGAGGAGGAGGAGGAGGAGGAAGGGCGATGGGGGAGGAGGCGGAGGGCAGCGCGGGAGGAGGCGGGAGCCGCCGGCTGCCGGAGCCGCCGCCGCCGCGGGTGAGTCGCCGGTGCCCGGGGGCGGGGGCTCCGCGGAGCCGGGGGGCAGCGGAGAGGGGGATTATGTTGGGGAGGGGGGGAAGAGCGCTTTTTTTTGGGGTAAACCATTCTGGGGGAGCGCCTGAGAGCGCGCGGTGAAGGGGTCCCGCCGTTCCCACGGGGAGCACCGGAGCGCGGGGCGGAGGGTCCCGCCCGGGGCACGGCATCCCCCCCCGGGGCAGGAGTACCCGGGAGCTGCGGGGGGCTCGTCCCTGAGCCCCCTGTGCCCCACAAGAGGGGCCGTTGTTCGGCACCGCCTGGCCGCGCTGCCGGCATTGTCCGGGATGAATAGCGGCTGTGGCCGGGGGGGCAATTCCCTGCCCATCCCGGGGGAGCACCCCTCGCCCCCTGCCCTGCCCGCCGAGGGTCCGGGCTCCTGCCCGCCCTGCTCCGGCTGCGGCTGCTGCCCCCCGCAAACGGGCTCGCGGGGCGTCTGGGGCGCAGCTGCCTTTAGTAAAAGAAAGAAAACAGTAACAACCGAAAAGAAATTAAAAACCCTCTCTAGCCTTCAAAGAACAAAACCAAGCAAAAGGCGGGGGAAAAAAAAAAGAAAATTAAAGAAGGTGGGGGGGGACAAAAAAGGAGGAGAAAAAGGGAAGGAAAGCTAAACTGCAATCCCCAGGATGTGAATCCTCCTGGCTTGCTCTCTTTTTTGCCGTAGCTGCAGTCAGTGCCTCGTGGGACACAGGCATCAGCCCCGGTGAGGTTCGGCGGCCCTGGGCACACGCAGCCGTGGACCCATTCCTCCTGCAGGGTTTTCTGTACAAGCTGAGTTTGGGGAGCGCTACCTGCCTCTTTGTTTTCACAGCACCGAGCTCTGCAGAGCAGTGGTGACAGGGGTGAAGGGCACTTTCTCTTGGCCAGAGACTGGGAAGAGTCTCCGTGTCCCTCCTATGCTGAGCACCATCGTGCAGGGTGGGCGAACAGGGCTTGGGAGGGGGTCCCATCCTCAGACCTCTCAGAGAATCAGTTTAGAGGGTGTCTTTAGATCCCTCTGGGCACAGCCACACTGAGCCTGTCTGAAGGGGCAAGGACAGTGCTGGCTGCTGGCCTTGGGTGTGAGGGACTGGTTGATGGAGCAGCTTTTGCTGGCATCTGTGTGCAGGAGGGTTCCTCTGTGATGGGGCTGTCCACAGTGAGGAAGGGCTGCTCTGGGGTCAGCTCTTGCTCCAGCTCCATGAGAAGCTGCTTACAGAGGGAGATTACTGGGGCTGTGTCGCCAGAGACTGCTACATGCCCACACCAAGACTTCGGGTTGTTCATGATCATCTCCTTCTTTTTGAACATGAAGGAGAACAGTCTAACAACTCCTTGCAGGTTTCTACAAGTGGTTTAGAGCTGCTGTCTCACGTGGTTGGAGAAATGAGGATGTAGGACTGCTGTTTGTGCTGCCAGGGCTGCACGTGTCGGAGCTGGGGCAGGGTGGTGGGTCAGCCTCGCTCCGGATGTGGGGGGGCACAGAAGCTCATTGGCATCTGTTTGAGGTCATGGAGTTGGCACCACAGTGTGACCTCTGGGATGAACTCGCTGCATCCTGGCCCAAAAATGCCAGCAACCAGAGCCTGCAGCAGCTGGGGGGGTTAAGACGGGAAGGGAAGCAGTGATTGGCAGCCCTGAAGCATCCATCTCTTGTAAATAAAAGAGCCAGGAGGGGTAAAGCATCCATCTCTGGTAAATAAAAGAGCCAGGAGGGGTGATCTGCAGAGGACTCACTTCCGGAGCAGGGAGGGGAAGCACACAGTGAGTGAGGACGGAAGCGCACGTGGCAAGCGGGGACAGCTGGCTTGTGCCTGTGGCTTGGTGCTGTGGCCATGCCTGGTTGCCTATGGGAGTGCTCACTCCAGAGCAGGGATCACTGTCTCCTTTTGCTCTGAAAATGGATTTATTCCCCACCTGAGTAAAAGGCTCCAAGCCGCAGCATCTCGTGTGCTCAGGAGGCACCTGGCCACCTCTGTGACAGCTCTTGGGTGGATTTGGTCTAATGGAGCGTAGTTAAGCATACTCTGCTATTTCTGAGTTGTGTTTCTTGGCACCCAGGTGGAAATGCAAGCTGAGAAGGAAACATAACTGGTTGGTAGGTGGGCCTGGGCTGGTGGCCAGCCTGAAATTGCAGCCCGATGCCAAGGGATGCAAGGGACGGACTCCAGCTCAGGCCTGGCAGTGCCAGCCAGGTGCAGATGATTGCAGTTGAACAACAGGAAAATCCCTTAGTTCCAGGGTCTGCAGCAGTGGCTCTGTGTCCCAAGCTGAGCGCACTTCTGGGGTGCTGGATGCCCCTCCCCAAGTTTCAGACCAAGCTGTGCTTCACATCCCCTGTGGGGCCAGCATGGACCTGCCACGTTCAGCACCAGGGGATCCTGTGGTGGCAGTGACTGGGCAGAGGAAGAAAGCAGTAGTGCCTGGGCCATGCTAGGTTTGCATCCAGTCCTGGCTTTGCTAACTCCCTCTCTCCCTCCCAACTCCTCCTGTCCCCTCAGAAGGGAGAGCTGTGGCTTTGCCACCTCCTCCACAGGTTGGATCGGTTTCCATAGCTTGTGGTCTCTGGCGCAGTGTGCCAAGGGGAGAGGCCCTGGAGGCTGCGCGTGCTGCAGTCCTGCCGGCCAGCTGTGCTTAACCAGGAGCTATAAATTCACTCTTTAGATCTAAAAATGTCTCTGTTACTCCCTACAGGCACAGTTTTCTAAGATAGCTGCTCCCAGAAATCAAAAGGTTAGTTGGTCCACACTGCTCCCTTGAAAACTTTTGCGGATGCTCAGCTGCCCAGGAGGCGATTTTGCTTTCACACCCTGATACAGCACTGTTCACTGCTCTGAACCTTCTATGTTTGCATAAATCCATAAGCCCATGGTGTTTCCAGCGTCTGCTATGTGGAGGGAAGGGGAGCTATCCCCACCACAGTGTCTTGGTCTTCTGGGTGCTTGTAGCTCTGCAAAACTGGTTACACCATCACCAAAAGGTGGCCAGTGCTTCGTGCTCCTGGAATCTGAGGGGTGCTTCTTGGGTTTATCCTGCAAGCATTAGCATTTTGCCATTGATTGCGTGTGTATCTGTGTAGTTTGCCAATGGTTTGAATTTGTTGACAGGCAGCTATGGCAGAGGTGCAGCCTCCTGGCCTCTTTCCAGTTGCTCAGTGCAGCCACTGAGCATCAGGTCTGTGACCAACCCCAACCCAGGATCAGCTCTGCTCTCCCAGATCACCACCATCCCACTCCCTGTGCATTGCTTGGAGCAGAGCATGGAGCTGTTGGGTCTAGCCAGGACCTGGGGTCCCAGTGCAGGCTCTGCAAGGGTTCTTTGACCTTTGTGTATCTGCAGTGGAGACACCAGTCTCCTACATATCCCTATCCCAGATCCTCAGTGAGGATTGCCGGCCCAGGTTTCGGATGAGCCCACGGCTGTCCTTGCATCCCCTGCCTGCAATGTCCTGGGCTGTGGCAGCCGAGTGGCATCAGCTCAGCGTCTCTGAGCCCTCAGTTTGCTGCAGCCCCTCGCCAAGCCCGTCCCACGCACAAAGTCCAGCTGGCTGAAGGAGCAGGAGGGTCCCCGGGGGGTTCCCAGAGGCTTCCCTCCCCGTGGGATGCCTTTCATCTGCTGCTTCACAGATGTTGGGTTTGGCTCGTGCCTGACATGCATCAATTATAGTGAAACAGCCTGGAGCCTTTGGCAAAATCAACTTTGGAGCAGCTGTCCGGAGTCAGCCTGTGCCTGAGCTGGAGCTCTGGCTCTGTCTCTGCTCAGTGCAGCACTGATGGTCTTGGTGCCCACATGGAGAGGGTTTTCCTGGCAGAGAAGGTCTAAATATGGCACAGGCACATCTCCCCACGTGCTTCGTGTTTATCCAGGAACACTTGAGCAGGAGAGAGCTGCAGGCTCTGGGCTCTGCCCCATCAGCAGAGTAATGTCCCCTTGTGGGAGGGACAACAGCCAGGTTACGGTGACACTGGTGGAGCAATGGTGTGTGAGATCTGATTCTGCTTTGCCAGGGACTCAGTGGCCATCAGGAATTTCAGATTGTAATTGGGTGTTTATTAACCCATCCCTCTTTACAGTGCTCTGTAAGGGTCAGCTCAGTTATACTGGCTCTGACAGCACCACAGGTTTGACACCACAGAGAACACAGTGGGTCAAACAAGTCCAGGATCTGCCCATGATGTGTCAGACATTCACAGCTCTGCTCCAATTTATTTCCATTCTATTTGAGACAAGTGACTCCGAGGAGTGCTCCCTGCCACCCGGCACAGCATCCCTGTGTACCTGTGCTGCAGAGTGGTCCCGCATGCTGCCTCTGC
Organism: Cephalopterus ornatus; assembly: GCA_013396775.1. Classification (NCBI taxonomy): domain Eukaryota; kingdom Metazoa; phylum Chordata; class Aves; order Passeriformes; family Cotingidae; genus Cephalopterus; species Cephalopterus ornatus. Next base: position 354,715 of record VZRE01004820.1, on the reverse strand, counting down.
TGGCACAACCCCCTTGGATCCAAGTGGGATACTGGAGTCCTTGCTAAGAAAACATCAACTCGGTGCTGGGAAGCTGAAGAAAAAATTGCAGGTTTGGGTTGTGGCATTTCCCTCAGAAGTCTGTCTGCTGGTGCTGCTGGGACACTGGTGTCTTTGCATCCATCCTGTCCTGCAGACACTCCTAGTTGCAATATATTGACTTTTATTGTATTTTTCTCCAATCAGGATCCAGGTGCCAGGTGCTTTAGATCACCTTTCCCCAGCAGATGAACAGAAGCAGCGTGGGCTGCAGTGCTGGTGGTGCTGCTCGAGCACATCCAGGGCGGCCACGCCTGCACGTTCCATGTGACAAAGTGCTGTCTGCCACTGCCCCGTGCTTCCTGTGGCTTTGGTCTGGCTGGGAAGCCCCGAGCACTCCTTCTCCCACTTAAGGCAATGTGATAAGGCAGCACATAGTTGCCTGCTCCCCATGCTGGGGACAGGTTTGCCTCTCTGCACGCTGCTGGCTCCTTAGTGGAGCTTGAGCAGGCAGGAGGTGCTGGAGATACTCCTGGCCCTTTCTCACAAGTGGATGGTGGCTTTCTTCTCTGTTTAATTTCTTAATTTCTCTGTGCATGCTGCTTGCACCTTACCTGCACGAGTGTCCCACTCTGCTGTCCCGTGCCACGGGGCCAGGGTGCTTTGTGCACACAAGTGGTGCCTGAAGGAGTTACAAGCGTTGCATAACCCAGTGTTGTTGCTTGTGGCGGCATATTTTCCACATGATTTAGTTGTCATTTTGTTTCTCTAGTGTTATGTAGGCATGGTTTTTTTCCTACTTTTGGCCTTGCCGTTTTGGAAGGGAGCTAATTTGGGATTTGTGGTGAGATCCCCTGGCACACTGGGCTGGTTGGCATTGCAAGGGGCAGCGTGGCAGCACGTTTCCAGCTGTGCAGTGTCCCTGGGAGGAGCGAGATGCTCCAGTGTGTGTCAGCAACAGCATGTTTGCTCTCTAGCAGCATCGTGAGTAACGCTCAGCTGCACAGCCTGGGATTGAGGGTTGGAAAAAAGTGTTCAAAGTGCCCCAGCAGTCTTTGGGATTAGTTCTAGATTTGCTTTTTCTTATGTTTACATGGTTTTTTTCTGCTTGGCCTATATTGAGCATGTGGAAATGGGCTGTGCTTGCAGAAGAGAGTTGTTCTGCCTCACAGACCCTAGCAGGCTCTGCTCTGACGTGGCTCCAGCCTGTCACCAGAGGAGAAGGGATACTGGGCATGTGTTTGGAGGAGCCCCTTTGGCCAAGCCTCACTCCCATAGCGAGAGCCGGGGGAGAGAAAACCAGGCAGCACATTGTCTGAGACCAGAAATAACTGGGGTGAGATGAGCTGAGAGCTGTATTGCTGTCTGGAGGGGTGAGGAGTTTGCAATAAGTCCTTTGCAAATAATAATGTTTTTATTACTAATAATAAACAACAAAAAGAAAAATAAATAAGCATTGCAAAGGGCTGAACAACAATGAAATGCTCGCTTAGGATGGTGGTTGTAGGCACTCGGGCACTGAGCAGCAGCAGCCTGGGGTGGGAAGGGCTCTTAGAAGCGTGTTTTCCTACAACCTCCCTCTCCAGACGTGGATCCGAGGAGCGTGCTGCGTGTGGCTGATGCCTCCAGGAGCTCGCAGGGACTGGACTGACCTTGTGCATGTGCTGCCTTCGGGATATTTGCTGTATCCACTGTGGGTGACATGGAGCAGCTGGGGCCGTGTGGGAGCAGACTGCAGCATCCTGTAGCACATGGGGCAGTTTGTCCTTCCTGGAGGCTGATGCTCCTGCCTGGGGAAGCGGATGGTTCCCTGGTTTTTGTTACAAGGCTGTTGACTGAGGCAGTAGTTGTACATTTGCTTCTTCTGAAGGGCTTTGCTGTCCTGGAGCATCTTGCAAGGGGAGGCAAGCACCTTGTCCCTGTGGGACACCAAAGAGTTTGGGTTTCTGGGGTGAATATCGACAGAATTAGAGCAAGATCACAAAAACTCCATGGCTGTGTGGGTGTTGTCTGGCACGACCCACTTTGATGCAAATATGTTGGGTTTTCAGCAAGCCTGGGCCGCAGCCTCTGATCTGTGTCAGCTGGAGCTCGAGGAGAGCACGTATCAGTAGGTGCCAAGGATTTCTCTGTGTCTGCAAAGCCATCCAGTTCCCCAAAACGCAGCCATGGGGCATCCACACCAGCAGTCTGCACAGTGCTGTAATTCCAGGGGTATGGAGGAGCTGGCAGGCTGAGTAGGTCTGCCAGCCTTTAGTGGCAGTGCCTGGGCACAGGGCTGCAGTTTTAGAAGCCTTTGTCACTCAGTGAACAAGCTCGCAGATGTGGGCTGAGACTTTCTGGGTGCTGGGTCCTGCTGGGTGCTGCTCCACGGCAACAGATCAGCTGCTGTGGGACCTGGTGTGCTTACACCCCCTTACATTCCTTTGCTGTGGCAGCTTTGGTGAAGTGGGCAGGAATCAAGGTGAATCCAGTGAGTTAAGAAGGGAAATCCCAAACTGAGTGTAATTACAGGTGAAGGAAGTTCCCACATGCCTCCTCCCTCTCAGCCTTCCAGTGCCCCAAGACTCTGCTGTCCGCATGTGCTTTATTCCTGCTTCAAATAGAGCATGCAGCTCCTTTGATTCCCTACCAGGAGCAGCACACGGCATGTTTGGCACTGCCTGCCACCTCTGACCACCCTCTCTTTGCTTCCACAGGTCCAGAGGCAGTTCCCAGCCACGCACCCAGCATGACGGACGCTCCACGGGATGCCGGCCCCAAGCCGGCGGCGCCGACGCGGCCGGAGAAACCAGCTGCGGACTTCGGCTACGTGGGGATAGACGCCATCCTGGAGCAGCTGAGACGGAAAGCCATGAAGCAGGGGTTCGAGTTCAACATCATGGTCGTGGGTGAGTTCTCCCCCTGCACCAGCTGCCCGAAACGTGCTCAGCCAGTTGTTTTTATTGTTCCACGAGGATGTTTGTCCTCTCCGGAGTCTCCTTGGGAGCAGCGACTCAGGCTCAGCGTTGGGGTCTCTGCCTTTGGAGTCAGCAAACTCTGCTCCCAAGGAGCTGGCTTGAGTTCAGCTGTCATTAAAGCTGTCAGTGTGATGTGCTCCATAGTCCTGTGTGTCTTCCTGTATCTTGGGGAGTGTTACCCATGGGCACATCCAGGAGGGGAACACCCTGAAAGGTGTCAGGACTCACAAGAGCTCCCTCACCAGCTCTCCTGGGAGCCTTGCACTAGTTTGAGCAGTCAGAGGGTGTGTTAAGGGCTCAGGGGGCTGCACTGCTGCTGGTATACTAGAGCCCTCATCTTTGCTGGTATTTCCAGCAACTTGGGTAAAATTCCTGCTCGTGAGTTTTCTTGTATTCAGGCAGCCAGGCTACAAATATGAGGGAAAAAATACCAAACCCAGTGATTTACTAGTGGGAATAAAGACCAGCAGAAGGGGTGAGGGGTTTGCGTAGCTGGGTCATTTGGCTTGAGAGGCTTCTGCTGCTGCTGGCTCTTTCAGGGACCTGTAGTGTGGCACAGGGGAGATGAAAGTGTCCCAGAGGGTGCCCATATGCAGGGAGGGAGTCCTGGGGACTTAAGTGTCCAAATCCTGCTGCCTATGAGCTCCTGTTCCTTAGCTTTCCCAGGCTGCCAGTGGATGGAATGGAGGAACTTTATTTCACTCTGCTCTGGCTGTAGCTTCAGCTCTGGATCTGCACTCCAGCAGCCCCTGGGCTCTGGAGCCAGGATGGTACCACCCGCCTGCCAGCAAAAGGCTGGGTGTGCTGGAAAGCTGGGCAGGCACCGTGGGACACCAGGCAAGGAGAAAAAGGGAAAAGAAATGAGCCTTTTCTGATTTTTTTCCAGCTATTCATATCTGGCTTGGTCCTGTGGATCAACTTTTGTGAGCTGGGCTGTGCTCCCTGGGGCTGGGCTGGGCAGACACCAGTTCTCCTTGTCTGAATCTCTCATGTGAGCTGCAGGGGGATGAGGAGAGTAAAGCCCAGGCCATGACCAGTGGCATGGTGATGGGGCCTCACTGTCCCTCATCCTACTGGGAGGAGCTTTGTAAGGCTCCTGCTCAGGCAGGGGTATCTGTGAGGTGTCCCATGAGTATCCTGGGGGTCTCCCTGGGGTTATAGAAGAGCCTGATCCAGAGTTTGCCAATTCTGTTAAAGATACCAGTGCACTGTAGCTTCCCAGCAAGCTCTGCTGATGCTCTGCCTTTCCCATTTTTATATTTTCATTCCCTCTATACGGAGGGCTCACCAGGCTGTGTGATCACACCAAGCCTGGTCACTGCAGAACCAGTTCTTGAGAGGTGTTTTAACGAATCCAGCTCTTCACTGATAATGGAGCAGCATTCCCAAGGCAGAGAGATCACTGCACTGATCCTGAGAGCCTGCAAGTGAGACTGCTTGATCTGAGCCCACATTTTCCTCCCAGAGGAGGCTCCCATCTTTCAGGAGCAGGCTGTGCTGCTGCAGCACCTCAGCTTTCTGCTGTGCAGATGTTGGAGGGATGTTCAGGAATGGGCCTGGCTATGCTTTGGCAGCTCTGTGTGTGGTATGAACGCCCGTGCTGCAGTGCTGGAAAACATTGTTCTCCCCTTGGCAGGCGCTGGGCTGACTGTTTACAGGCTGGGGAATTCGTGGCAGCATAAACAAGTCGAGCTCTGGCCCTCCCAGAAGATGCAGGAAGGACACAGGAGGAGCAGCACCTCTCAGGGTGTCCCTTGGGAAGGGGTTGCTGGGCTGAGGCTGGGAGGCAGCAGCCAGCCCTCACCCTGCTGTGCTTCTCTAGGGATGGTCAGGGATGAGTTCAGCTCTGTTATCCCTGTCCAATCTGAGCTGTGAGTCCTTGCCTTGAAATTGTTACAATCCCTATTTTAGAGGCTGGAGATCAGGGGAGGGAGGAGGGAAGTGGGAGATGATTTCTCCTGTGCAGGTGGTAGGAATTGAGCATCACTGCCATGGAAGTGTCACTCCACACCATGTCCTTGTGATGGGGCTTTGTGAAAATCCTCTGCCCAATGTACCAAGGTCCCTGTTCAAAAAGGTTTCACCAGCCCAACCAGAGCTCTGACAGGGGGCTGTGGGCTGAGTTTGGCTTAGCCCTGTGTCCGCTAAGGCTGCAGAGAGGAGAAAAATGTCTAAGCTTAAAAACAAACAAACCCAAAGGACATCTTCTGTGCTCAGTTTTTGGTGCAAAGCAGCTGGAAGGAGAGGAGAGGTGGCCAGGCTCAGCTGAGTTTTCCCTGCTGGATTTCAGCTCTGGCAAAGGCTGCAAAGCAGGGGTGTTGGAAGGGGGTCTGCCCTGCGCTCAGCCACCTGCACCACGGCCGTCGGGCCCCCGGGTGCAGCCCCATCATCTCTCAGCAAGGTCAGCCTGAGGACACAGTTCAGATGGGGACATTGCATTCATGGCAGCTGGTGGCTCTCACCTGTGATCCCTTTCCTGGCAGTGCAGCTCCAGCAGTTTGGACAGGCACAAATGCAGAGATCCACTGCCTGGAGCTCTGGCAGGGTGTCACCCTGCTTTCAGCTCTCCCCAGGTGCTCCATGTAATGATGAGCAGCTTTGCTTTGGCTCTGCATGCCCAGCTCCAGACCTGTTTGTGCTTGGCCCTGTGTTTTAGGCAGCAGAGGACCTAGCCTGGTCCATGTGTTTCTCTTACAACCCATGATCAGGGAGTGATACCCAGTGCTCATGTATTGTCTTTGGCAGCCTGGATGGGTCAGGGCCCTGAAGGACATGGGTGAAACCCTTGCTGACTCTGCTTAGGGACATGGGACGTGCCAGTGGCAATGCCACAATAGCTGGCTGCAACATATATTGGCAGAATGGGGCTGAAGGGGTCCCCATGGTGTGTGCAGGAACTCTGCAGTGTTTGCAGGGGGCACAGAATATCTGCTCTAAAGCAGGAGCCAGCTGCCTCCTGGATTTAGAGGAGTTGGTCTGTTTTCTTTGCTGTGGAAAAATTGTTCTCCAAGCTCATGGGACAGTTGATCTGGAGAGTCAAGAGCTGCTGGTGTCCATTCTCTACAGACTGGCCTCAGCTCTGGGAGATGAAGCATGAAAATGCTTGTCTCTAAAAGCTGTCTTTTCGGAAGTTGTGGAATCTCGTGTGCTTCCTGGGATGATGTTTGTGGGATTCAGAGAAGCTCTTGGCCTAGACCTGCTTGAAGGGATCTGTGCATCCAGCTCGTCTGATTGCAACAGCAGGTCCGCCAGGGAGGGAGCAGCAGATGGGTCAGGGCTGAGGTTTGTAAGATTGTTGCTGTTGTTAGTCCAGTCCAGCTGAGGGCTTGCCAAGCTGCTCCGAAGTCTTCCCTGTGGAGCTGGACAGAGGACAGCGCAGGAGAGTAAAGGCACAGATGTGTCAGGATGCTCCTTCCTGGGATTCCTTGGTTCCTGTGTCCTTCTTCAGGGCTGCCAAGTGTCACTGCAGCCCTCCAAACATCCCCAGTAGTGTCTGCCTGTCCTGGGGTTTTGCCTGGATGCAGGGAACCAGCTCTTGACCCGCTCACTCCCAGTGAGCCAGGGAAGGAGTTTGCTACCCGCAGAATTTTCCTGCCCAAGTGGACATGAGTTCCCTGAGCCGGGGGAGCTGCAGGGGAGCAGCTGCACCTCTTCCCTCCCTCTGGCAGATCCGCTGCAGGCTGAGTCTATCAGCATCCCCGTTCCCTGGCCCCTCACAGAACAGCCCGGAAACAAGTGAGTGCTGACCGTGGGTTATCCTGCTCTTTTCCAGGTCAGAGTGGCTTGGGGAAATCCACGTTAATCAACACCCTCTTCAAATCCAAAATCAGCCGGAAATCTGTACAGCCGACTTCTGAGGAGCGTATCCCCAAGACCATTGAAATCAAATCCATCACTCACGGTGAGGCTCTGCAGGTCCCACCTGGTGCTTTGGCTTTTGGTCCCGTTCTGCCTTGTATCTACGGGGACTCACAGGGGTTATTGTCCTACACTAAACCTCCACCCTCATCTCTCTGAAGGGGCTTTTACCATCTTGTGATGTTTACAGGGATGAGAAAACATCTGGTTTTTTCTTTATTCATCATCATTGGCTAATAGTGTTGGAAAGGGAACAAATGAGGTGGCCGTGGGGATGGCATTTCAGGGAGGATGTGGGGCTCCTTTGGAGTGCTGATTTGTGTCTGTGAGAAACTGTGGAGGTGCTTTCCTCTTCTGGCAGCAAGCTCCAGCCCTCCAGCTGATTTTGGGGGGCTGGGCTTGCCTCATGTGCCAGCTTTCCTTTCCTTTTCAGAGATTGAAGAGAAGGGGGTTCGCATGAAGCTGACGGTCATCGACACCCCGGGATTTGGAGACCACATCAACAATGAGAACTGGTGAGCTGCCATGGGGACCAGTGCAGAGGGAAGGCGGGTGAGCCCCAGCATGTCCTGACCTGGTGCTGAGGGCTGTAGCCTGGTCCTGTGCCACCCATGCTCCGTGGGGAGCAGGGAGGAGGGTTGTTGTGGTGGCAGTGCGATGCCATGTGCCCCAGGGCTGACCCTGGGCCCCGTGAGAGCCCACAAACGTCCTGCTGTTCCGGGCATGAGACAACCTTTGTTTGTGGCCTGGAGCAGCTGTGTGCCAGCAGGGCCAGTGCCCGGACCTCGCTCATGTGGCTCTGAAGGCTGAACTGTCCCTGGAATCCCTGGGACAGTGACTGGCTCTGTGGGATGGCCCCCAGGGCTGGACAGGGCTGGGCAGTGGCAGGTGCCTTCTCACCACGAGCTGAGCTGGGTTTTTGGGGTTTGATTCTGCTCTTGCTCCTGTGCTATGGCACCGTGCAAGGGGCCAAGGTGTGCTCCCAACCATGTCCTGCCCCTCAGCCAGGTCCAGGAGGAGAGAAAGGAGCACTTTTTAGGCACTTGCTTGTCTCAACCAGCCAGTAAATCCCCTTCATCACTGCATGGAGTTGCTAAGCAGTGAGCACGTGAGGTTTGTGGGATTCTCTAAGATGCTGACCCTTGCTTGGAGGGTTCTGCTCCACACAGGCCAGGTGGGAGGTCAGGGTGGTCCAGATCCCTCACACAGCCCCATCATCCCGTGTTCCTCTCTCTCTGCAGCTGGCAGCCCATCATGAAGTTCATCAATGACCAGTACGAGAAGTACCTGCAGGAGGAAACCAACATTAATCGGAAGAAGCGGATCCCTGACACGCGGGTTCACTGCTGTATATATTTCATCCCAGCCACGGGCCACTCGTACGTACCCCGCTGTCCCTGTCACCCCCTCGGGCTTCCCTCTCCTGCCTTCGGTCTGAGGCAACTCACAGTTCTGCCTGGGATCCTCTCGTGTTTCCTGGGGACTTGAGGAGTTTGAGGACAGGGTAAAGCTGTCCTTAGGGCTGCGGCGTCTGGAGCCCTTGCAATAGCACAGCAGAGCTGCTATACCCCAGGGAGATGGGGTTTTTCCTTTTCCAAAGGGCCATCAAAGCCTCTCTGAGCTTTGCTGTGCTCACCTGGCTTGCTCTGCCAAGGGTGGACACCGGTTCTCAAATTGGTTGGAGGGGCTGCCTTTGCAAACAGAACGTTAATTTTTTTCTTGCTGTGCCCCTGACATTGTAAGAGGAGAAGCCAGTTTTCGTTGTGCTTCCAAGGGAGCAAACACCCTCGCCCTGTAAGGGTATTTTTTGTACGTTGTTTGACTAGTCTGCAAGTGGGATGCTGTTTATTCAACCCAGAGCTCTCCTGGCTCTGGCACTTCTCAAGCGACAGCATCAAAGGCCCAGATCTCGCTCTACTTTTTTTTTTTTCCTTTTTTGTTTTTTTTTCTCCTAGGCACACAGCCCACCATGAAAATCTGGGGCGCTTAAAGTGTCTTGAAAAATGTGGCTTTAAGTATCGCAACGTAAAATGAGACCTAAGTTTCCTTTTGATTTGTGTCAATTCCTTCTACTTCTGGCTCTGTCTGCATGGGGATGTTTTTGGGTCTGTTTTCAAAAGCAAACTTAAGCCTCAAGCACTGTATTCATGTCAGCCTTTTCCACTTCCCCATGTGGAGATTTATTCTAATAGAAAATACTTTGTTTTGCTTCTGTCAGTGGGTAGACCAAAAATGCATCTTACACTGGAATAAAATGACTGCATGGGCCAGTTATGCTCCTCTTGGGTAACTGATTGGGAGCAGAGGGGCTGACAAAACGTTTATGGTTTAATACAATAAAGCAGAAAAGGTTTCAAAGGGAGATGACATTTTTAGGTCAGTCTACCATGTTGGTCCCGCTTATCTCAGCCCAGATCTACAGACCCTGCCTCTGCAGGCCTGGCTGTTGCAGCATGAGCTACACTCCAGCTTTTCCTCATTGCTTCGGGCTGTTTCACTCTTAAAAAACACTCCCAATGCTTAGACCCTGCGGATGTTTGACCTGCATAGAGGTTGGAAATTTTGGGTGCCCGGGATGTGGAGCGCAGGATGTGGAGCCCCATCCCCGTGTCCCCCGCCGGAGCCTCTCCAGCCGCGCGCTCTGGTTTCTCTCACCCGCCGGCTCTCGGCAATTGTGTGGATATTCAGCTGCTTTTTTTCTTTCTCTCCAGCAAACATGTGTTTCCAATATCCGAGCGGGCCCGGCAGTTGGGGGCCGTTGTTGCTGAGCCCTGTGCTGATCCTCCTTCCCCGCAGTCTGATAGCCCGGCTGGGGCTGGCGCTCGCTCCGGCCGTGGCTTGGGGGCCGCCCTGTCCTGCCCCGCTGTCACCGGCTCACACGTCCCCTCCTGCCACGGGATGGAGGGAGCCTGAGGAAATGAGCGAAGGGGGCAAACCCCACCGGGAGGGAGAAGTCAGTGGGAAGTTTTGCTTCTCCGAGAGCTTTCCTTTCTTGCTCTCTTGTGAAGCCCAAGTTATGTTTCTCGTCACCATGGATGGGCTTTCCCCAGTGGTGCCCACAAAAAGATGACGTGGCCACCTCTGCTGTGGGGTGGAGCTGCTGTGGCAGTGCCAGTAGCAGCAGATCCTGCTTGGAAACTCATGTCCTGGGTTTGTTATACAAGGCTGAGCGCAGGTTTGTGCCCCAGCTGAGCAGGTGATCCGGGGTTCCTTGCAGGAGGGTATGGGAAGGCCACCAGGGTCCTTGCAGCGGTGCCCACGGCTTCTCTGGGAGATGATGAGGAGGATGACTGGCAAGGGCAGTGGCTGGTAGAGCTGCAGAGACCTGCACTGGGGACATTGTCACCCAGCTCCAGAGAAGCCCAGCATGCCCACATGGCAACCATCTGCGTGCTCCACTTGCCATCCTGGGAAGTTTGGTGCCACCCCTCCTGGGATAGTTCTTAGGGGAGCTGCTGCCTTCACTGTGTGGAAGCCAAAGCAGCAGTGACTTGTGTCGATCTGCCCTTCCCTGCTGATGTGGATGGGCATGGCACAGAATTCAGCATCCCTTGCCTGGCACATGGATGCTGCAGGCAGCTGGGTTAAGCCTGTCATTGGGTGAGAGCTTACTTTTTTCTTAAATAAAAAGGAGAGAGAGGCAGGAAAAAAGCAAAGTTAACCAGGTGCAGAGGTTCAGAGGCCAGAGCAGAGGATTGCTCAGCTCTGCTTTGTTTTGGCCCTCCCATCTGAGTAGCTCAAGGGTTAATCAGTGGAGAAGTTTCTGCTGTGCAGGGAAGTTTGCAAGGGAGTTCAGGCCAGGCTTTGCAGCCCATCTAGTTTGCACACAGCCTGTCCTTCTTGTAACACGCCCATATAACCATTCCTGTGAAGGCTGAGTATGGTGCTGGCAGGGGCTTTCAGCTGCAGCTGCACAAGCGTGGGTCTGCCACCCAATAAATATCTCTGCTCTGACCCCTGCGAAGCTCTGTTCAGCTCAGAAATGGGGCTTTGGAACACCGCCTGGCCTCAGCAGCCCCTCTCCTGCCTGTACCAGGGCTGTGGGCTGAGGGACTGCCACCCACTGCTGCTTTCCCCACTGGCTGCCCCTCTCAGGTGCCCACCAGCTCCCTCGAGCAGGTGATGGCTCTGGGTGACTGCTGGGTTCTCACTGGTGTTTGCTTAACACACGACTCAAATTCTTACTCTGAGTTTGATCTGGGGCACAACCAAAAGGAAATAACTTTGCAGCTCGCTGTGAATTTTGATTCCTGTAATAGCATTTCAGGGGAACCAGCAGGAATAAGCCTCTGCTTAGACCCAGTCTGTGTGCAGTGGCGGAGGGCAAGGCAGAAATAATGTGTGTCCAGCCACCACAGCGTGTGTCCAGCCTTGAGAACATGTGCCCTGCCATGACAGTGTGTGCCCAGCTGCACAGCTTTTCCCATCCCCATAGCAAGAGGGGATGAGTGAGCAACCAGCCCTGGCTGGGGTGGGCTGGAGCCCATCCTGCACCTCCTGCTCCAGCCCATCCACTCCCCTCAGAGCTCCTCCAGCCCTCCCAGCAAAGCCTAAGGCGTGTATATGTCTAGTTGCAAGTTAATAATACCGAGGACCATTTGGGGAAGGGGAAGAAAACAGATTGCTTTTTTTCTTGAGCTCTGCCCTCCCTTCTGTGATCTGCTTGGAGCAGATAGCACTTGTCATCATCAAGCCATTTTTTCTCCTTTGGTGTCTTCACATGAACATGATGTCTAGTGACAGGTCTCGTTGTTAGTGAAAAGATTCACTTTCTTTTAAATAATTAAGGTTTTTCTGGGGCTGCCTGTCAGAAATTGGTAGAATATCTAGAAAGTTGCAAAATACCCTAATAACATATAGTTTGTTCCTCTGGGGAGTCCCTTGGTGTTCTCGAGGATGGTGCAGGGAGGTGACTTCCCATGGAAGAGGCACTTGCAGGAGCCCATCAGAGCAGGAGGTTGTGTCAAAGGTGCCTTGGGCTCTTCTGGCTTTGGGTGCAGATGGACATGGACACAGGCAGGGATGTGGGCTGGCCCTGGCTCTGTCTCCTGTTCTCTGGCATCCTCATTCTCTGGGTATCTGTGAGGGATCTGAGAGTAACTTGGCTTTTAACATGTAGATTGAGCTGAAACTCAGTTGACTGCCTGATTATGAATTCATCTGCATTCACTACATACACATCCTGGTCTTTAAAGGAAAAGCTGATGAAAGAGGCAGGAACACAGGCTCAGTAGGGAAGAAGCTTTCAGAGGGGAAAAATTGTTTGGAAAATAGCAAAGAGAGAGGAGGGGAAAGAATTCTGCTGGGAAAGGAGCATAACTGCATTACTTCCTTGGAGGTCTGGGAAATACATTATGCTGAGCTCCAAACAATGTTTGCCAGCAGCAAGTCAGCTTAGATGTGTCCATGGGGGGTTCCTTCTAGTTTTTTCCTATTCTTTTTTTCCTTTAATAGCCAAAATCTTTCTTTCCTGGGGCCCAGGGTGATCTGTGACTCTTGAGTTTGTGCTAGGACCTTGTTTGTCCATGTGCTAATGATGTGCTCTGGGCTATGTGTCTTATTAGTGTGCAGGGACAAGGTCCACCTGGCACAGTCCATGCCTGATCCCTGGGAGAGGAGTGGGTTTGACCAGGGAAGAGTTCATTGGGTCACCAGTACTGGCTGTTTTGGAGCAGCCTTGAGCTGCTGTTTTCAGATCAGTCTGAGCTGAGTGGTCTCTCCTGGACATCCCTCCCTTGGGACTGGAGCCAAGCAGGGGTGACCCTGTGGCATGGGAATGCTGCCTGGTGACTGCTGAGGAGCAGGATCAGTCCCTTCTCTTCTGCATTCCTGTGGCTCTTGCTGGGTTTGCAGGGGTCTCTGAGCCCTTTGTAAGGCCTAAGACTGTGACAGCGTTTGCTTGAGTTTGTTGGCAGTAGGTACTCTCCTGACCATGTTCTCCCTGAGTGCTCACTCTGTGACCAAAGGGCTCCTGCTGGGTGCCTGCTTCCACCTGAGCATTTTAAATCACCGTCTCATTTATTTTGATGTCTCCCCTGTTGCCATGGGTTGTGTCACAGAGCTGGTTGGCCCTTGGGGAGCTCTCATTCTTGGCCCCAACTGTGTCACTGATGCCCATGGCTCCTCCAAAAGGCTACTTCGTCTCTCTTTGCCCCAGTTTCACCAAAGATGAGTTGGGCTCATGTCCTGCTGTGGAGGTCTTGGGGATGTATGAGGGGCAGAAGTGTCCCTTTGCTTCTGGGACACTGACATTGACCTTCCTGCCCCTTCAGTGTGCTTTCAGTGAGGGCTCACTTCAAACAGGCTCCTACCCCAAAGGTGGAACTTTATTTTCCAGGTTTCCTTTTTCAAGGCAACATCTTCTCCACTGTCCTGCATGTGTGTGTGTGTGTCCCTCACCTCCAGAGCTACTAAGGGGTTCCTGCAGCAATTGGAGGTGTCCCAAGAAGGGCTTTCCTCTTGCTCGTTTGGGAACCCCCAGCAGTAAAAACACCTGCATGTGGAGTAATGTGGCACCAGAGTCTGTGTTGGCAGCAGGAGCGCTCAGAAGAGAGGGATTTCCCAAGGTGCTGATTACTGGGGTTATGCAGCCTTTTCACTTTTCCTCTGCAGAGACTTCTTTTGTAGAGATCTTCTGACATTTTTGCCCTCTGGAACAAGCAGTATCTCTTCTTTGCTCCATGAGGCCCTGGAGAATTCACAGAGCTTTTTTTAATCCCAGCTCATGATGTGGGGTGCAATCCTGGCTCACGCATAGCAGTGGACTGGGGCTCAGCACAGGGGGGTCTGTGAGCAGGAATAGTCACCTGTGGCCATTTCCATGTTGTGCTGTCCCTGGATGGCTGGTGACAGCTTGGATAGAGCTGGAGGAGGTTTTGATTTGTACATGGCAGTGGGCTGGCCCTGCAGCCAACATTGCCCGTGCTCTCATGCCGGCTTCACCAAGGACATGTGTAGCTTTGGGCAAGTTCCCGCAGTCCTCTGTGGCTGAGCAGCCCTGCAGAGATAAAAGCCCTCTGCCACTTCACGGGCCTTTGTGAGGGTTCACAGGTGATAGCAGGTGATTTGAAAGGGAAATGTTTTTAAGTGCTTGCAAACGGTCTCCCTGCTTTCAAAGAAAATGTCTTTATATGTCCTATCTGAAAGGAAGTGATTCTCCCTCTGTCTGATCTTTGAATGCCCTTCTCTGCCAGGGGATTGCAGCAGCCCCCGCCTCACTGAGGGTGTTCAAATCTCTTTTTTTTTTCCTGCTGTGTTTTCCAGGCTCAGACCGTTGGACATCGAGTTCATGAAACGCCTGAGCAAAGTGGTCAACATCGTGCCCGTGATCGCAAAAGCAGACACGTTAACGCTGGAGGAGAGGGACTACTTCAAACAGCGGGTTGGTGGCTCTTGTCTCCAGGCTCCCATCTCTTGTCCCCCATCCCCTCCTGCCCCTCTCCCCCTCCTGGCTCCCCCGGCAGGGCTGGGCAGGCGAGCGCCTGGCCGGGAGCCCAGCGCATTCCTCCGGCTGCAGCTCCGAGCGATCCCACGTGGCCGGAGGAAAGGCCTGCGCTCCAAGTGGTTCCTTGTGTTTCTCTTGGATCTTTGTCAGTGCAGGATAAGTGTGGAGCTCTACGGCTCCAGGCCTGCTTCTCCTGCCTCCTGTGTTGTTGTTGTTGTTGTTATTTTCAGGACGAGTAAAAACCTCCCTGTAAAAACCTCCCTGTGTAGCATCGTGCACCGATACAGGGACCAGGTGAAAAAATGTTTGGGTTTGCTGAGCTCAGCTGGGCAAGATTTAAGAAGGAAGCAAAGTATGAAATTCCTTTGGTCAGGAGCTGGTGGTGGGAGCCAAGGAGAGGCTGTTCAAATCCACAGCAAGGCATGAGCTTTGCTCCATGTACCCCTGGGGCTTCCAAGAGGTGGAAATACCCCATTTTGGGGTTTGGTAAGGGACTGTAAATCCATTTGTGTAGCTGATGGATGTGGCTGTAGGCATGATGACCTCAGCATTCACTGCAGAAGTAAGCAAACCACCAAAGTCCTTGGTCCGTGAGCCTGAACTGCAAGGAAGTGAAGGGAAAGGGGTCTTGCCAAAAAGGCAGTTTTAGGGACCACCTCCATTGGTTATGGAGGGGACTACACCTTAGCCAGGCATTGTTCCATGCCTCCCTGCAGAAGGGGATGAGCCA
Organism: Cephalopterus ornatus; assembly: GCA_013396775.1. Classification (NCBI taxonomy): domain Eukaryota; kingdom Metazoa; phylum Chordata; class Aves; order Passeriformes; family Cotingidae; genus Cephalopterus; species Cephalopterus ornatus. The sequence continues at coordinate 339,705 of VZRE01004820.1, read as the reverse complement.
CTCCTTCCTACACCAGTGTCTTGATGAGCAGGATCAGGCACTGAAATACCCAGTCTGGTTTTGAGGGCTGAATCCAAACTCCAAACTCTGCAAGCAGTTTCCTTGGCTAGAGAATAGCTGGAAATGGAGTTGAAAGGTAATCCAGGCTGGGCTCAATTGACGTGTTAGCCCGTTTGCACGGGAGCTGTGAGGAGCTGGTGTGGGAACACGGAGGGGTGAGTCCACAGTGCCACATCTGCTCTCTGCAGTGGCTCCATTCAGAGGTTTCCAGTGCACATATCCCCGTGTCTGTGCGTGATTCTGGGACTACAAAGTCAGTCTGGGACTTTAAATGTCACCTGGACACTCTGGGCTGCTGATATCATCCCTGTGTAGTGAAACACCACGAGGAGAGAGCACACGGCTCGCCTGCTCTGCATCGGCTCGGTGCAGGACGAGGTTGCCCTATCTCTGATTACATTCCTGATTATAACCAGACCCCCCAGATCCTTCCAGATGGAGGGAGAACACGTAGACATGTGGTGTGTTTGCTCACTCTCCTCATATTCCTGGCTGCAGATTCACTGGTGCAGACGAGAGGGGAGGAAATCAGGCTGAGTGGGCAAGGGCTGGGACCTTTTCCCTTTGCTCCAGTGTGCCTGTGTGTGTGCTTCTGAAAAGCAGAGCCCTGCCTGCATCTGGGGGTGTAGTTGGTTCAGAGAGCTGTTTGGGGTCGGCAGGGGATGGTGAAGCACCAGCCTGGATGCTGGTTGATGCCAGTGCTGCACTGAGCGGGAGGCTCTGGTGCCTTGTGGAGTTGGCTTGGTTGGGTTATTCACCTAAACACAGTGTGTGGGTTTGGATGGAGGATTTCCTTGGGCTGGATCCACTTCCTTTCCCAACCTGCAGTGTAGGACTGGAGGAGTTGATAGCCATGGGAAGTGATGGGAGTGGGTGCAGAGGCTGAGTTGGAGTTTGCAGTGTTGTAGGAGAAGGCTAATCCTCTGAGCTTCCCATGAGCCGAGCCTCCACCCAGGAATCGGATTTCAGCATTTCTTTGCTTTGCACAGAGGCAAAATCCTTAGAGGCCACTCTTCTAAGCTGTGTCCTTGTCCCCTCAGATCAAGCTCCTTTTCCAAGGAGAGTAAACAAACACCAGAAATGAGCTTTTTAACTTTGGGTTACAAGCCTGGCAGCTGCATTCCCCATTGCTTGAGCAGCTTGTAATGTCTTCTTGTCTTTTTCAATCCCAAAACAACGCCCAACTCATTTAACTTCATCTCACTCTCAGCCTGAGCTGTGTCTTGGCACCAGGTTCTTGCAGAGATTCCAAGGTGAGCACTTGGTAGGTGTGTGGCAGGTAAACACAGGTGCCTCTCCCCCAGGTGGGCAATGTTTAGGATGGAAAGGGAAGAGCTGCTGTGCTAGACTTTGCTGTGAGTGGTGGGCATTGCTCAGAGAGCCTCTCGGGTGGTCTGTGAGCAGCTGCTGTGCTGGGAGTGCAGCTCCTCTGCCTGCATCTCCTTCACGTGTTCCTCTGCTCTTCCCTCCTAGATAATGGCTGATCTTCTGGCCAATGGGATCGACGTGTACCCTCAGAAGGAGTTTGATGAAGACTCTGAAGATCGGCTAGTGAACGAGAAATTCCGGGTTAGTGTGGGGGCTGGGGCTTGGATGGGCCCTGCAGCTCCCGGGGCTGGTGATGTCCTGGGGGAGTGCCTTCCAAAGGGCCTCTGTTTTCTTTCCAAGGCTGCTGTGCCCTGTCCATGGGGTCTGCCCAGGACCAGGGACCCTTCCAGAGCTCAGAACAGGGACAGAAAGAGGGTGACGAAGGCTCCTGGCGAAGGTGTCCTCCTCTGTCCATACTCCTTTCCCCATCTCCATTCCTCCAAGGAATTCCTCGGTAGTCTGCAAGCCCCTTGCCCTGCCCCAGGCACAGGGAACACTGGTGCTTGCCCATCCCTGGCTAGGGCAGCAGCCTTCCCAGCACGGGGAGGGAATTTCCCCCTAGGCTGCCCTGCTCTGTGGCTGTCAGTTCCGGGCCACAGGAAATAGCTAGGAATTTTTTGGCTCAATAAAGTGGATTGGACAAATTCAAGCAAGGAAAAAATCTTCAAGGGGCTCTTAAGTTCAAAGATACCATCTTGTATCAGGAAATGACCGACCAGAAATATGGCCATGGGTCGCCAGATGCCCAGGGCAGTTCCCAGGGAAGCATCATGATACCTTTGCTCCGGTTGTGTTTTGGTGCCTGCCACTGAGGGGCTGGGCTAGACTGGTTTTGGACTGGGTTTAGACTGGTTTTGGACTAGGTTTAGACTGGCTTTGGACTGGGCACTTGCACAGGAAGTACTTCTGCCCAGGTCCTGGGCTGCATGCAGACCTTGGCAAGCAACACTGCTCAGGAATATCAGGGACAGACCAGCTCATCCCACGAAACTCTCCTGAAAACAGTTTGATATAGGACTTTGCTCACCAGTTTGGTTTCCTGACTAGTTTTCAGGAGGAAAACATGACCTTGTTTTTTCCTTTGATCAGGAAATGATCCCATTTGCAGTGGTGGGCAGTGACCAGGAATACCAGGTTAATGGAAGAAGAATCCTTGGAAGGAAGACCAAGTGGGGCACCATTGAAGGTACCTTGTTCTTGATTTCCTACCTCCAGAGCCCATTTCCCTGCCCTGACAGGAGGCAGTGAGTTCCAAAACCAGCAGTAGAAGTTGAGATGTATTTAGTGCTTCCCTGCCCCTCCAAAGCAGATAATTTCCCTGGTGTTTGAGGACTGGAAACACCTTTGCCAGTGGTCCTGTGCTGAATTCCAGGTCCTTTGTGTGGCTCAAGGGGCTGCTTAGTGCTGAAGGGGACACTTCTGGTGGTCTTATGGCCTGGCATGTGCTTTTTATACAGTTAAATATCTGGTGGCAGGATTCGAGGGCACACAAGTGTATCAAGCCCCTATTAGAGCCTTCCCCTGGTATCTGTACCCTCCAACATGCATTTGGTTGGTGCCCTTATGGGATCTCTTTCCTGTTCCATTTCCCATTGGCATCTTCCTTTTTTCTCCCCCATTTTACAATGGTGGTTTAAAGGCTAGATGAAAGCTCCTGGCTCCAGCACATCTACACGTTTCCTTGTCCGTGGTTTCTGGCAGCCAGCTGGCACTTCTCCAGTGCCACCCCTCTCATTTTCCTCCCCTGCGTTTGGTTCCCCTCATTTATGAGTCTTTTTAATAGGAATCCTGTGTTGAGGGATGTTTTAACAAAGCTGCCAGGAAAAATCAGTGTATTTTAAAGCTCTGCTGCCCTCTTGTGCTGTGTCCTTGGAAGTTCTGAGTTTAATGGCATTCGTTAAACCCCTCACCTTCTGCTTGTGGCATCTCCCTTCAGCTTGGGGAGACCTCGAGGGCATGGCCATGGCCATGGGCAGCCTTTGCAGAACAGTGTTATTTTTTGTTTTAGCCATTCCTGATGATGTTTAATGGTTGGACTCAATGAATTTTAGAGGTCGTTTCCAATTTAAAGGATTCTCTGATTCTATGTACAAGCCTGTTGGGGTTAAAAAAAAATTTTAAAAAAAAAAGAGTTCATCCTCTAAATGGAGTAAATTTGGGGGTAAAATATGAACTGTTAGACTAATTGTGGTGGAGCAACACCCCTTGATTTTCCCCTCTTGCAAAAATCCCTCTTGCTCCAAGCCCTGTTCCGACAGCAGTAGCCTTTGTCACCAAGAGATTGTGTCCTTCCACAACCCCAGCAGCCCAGGCAGCTCTCACCAGCGTGCCCAGCGTGCTGCAGGATGATCATGGCCAAGCTACAGATGAAGCACTTCTGTGGAGACAGGCCTGGTGCTCACTGCAAAGCTCATCCTGCCCCTTCCCCTGCTTTGTTTGGGGCCCAGGGGGGTCCCAAAGCATTGGGAGATACTGCTGGGAGCTCCCTTGTTGTTAGAACACAGTGGGAAGGGACTGTGGATGCTCAGTCGGACCTCAGCAGCCAGCTGGTCATGCTGAGCTGGGGCAGGTACCTGGTACCAGCTTCACAGCAGCAAAGGGGACTCCTGGGTCCTGCATCCTGTAGCCCCAGGGGGTGAGACCCTCTCTGAGCCCTCCACATGCTGGTGAAGCCCCCCCAGGGTCCTGCTTACCCCGAGGGATTGCTGTCCCCATGCCATGGATGCACACTGATGGGTTTCTCTCTCTTCTTGCCAGTGGAGAACACGACACACTGTGAGTTCGCCTACCTGCGGGACCTCCTCATCAGGTCAGTGGGACTCTGCCTTCTCCCAGTAGTCTTCAGTCACCAGGTGGCATCCAAAGAAAGGGGAGAGCCCAGCCCAGCTTGAAGCAGCTGCTTTGCTCTGGTCCTCCATCCATCCCTTCCTTCATCCCTTCCTCCATCACCTCCCAGCCCACTGCCACACTGCAGCCTCTCTGCAAGGGGTGGTCCCCCTGAATGGGGCTTTTCTCAGCTACAGTGCTGAGTTAAGGGAGGAGAGGAGCAGTGGATGGGTTGGGACACTCCAGGATTGCTGGCAATGTGCAGTGTGGCTCCAGTATGCTAGCCAAGCAGCTTTTGGCCTTAGTGATCCCTCAGCAGTCCCAGGTCCTACCCCCAGTCCAAAGACATCACCCTCCATCGGGGTGCCATTGCAGGGTCTGGTGTTGGCTGGTCCCTCTTCAAAGAGGCGTCCCTGCTGCAGGGGAGGGGGAGGCTGAGCTCCCTTGGCTTGCTAGAGGGGTTATTGAACTCCTCCTAAATTTGGCTCTTAAACTGTGCACACCTGAGCTGTTGCTGACAGATAGTTGAGTGGGGCTACAAAACCCGATCCCAGGACTTGCAGGACTGGGATCTCCCCAGATGGGTGTTCTGCAGCCAGAACTCTGCATCCCCAAGCACCACTGAAGGCTTCTGGTCCTGGCTGCCCCTTCTTGCCTTTACTTCCCTAAAGACACCATTAACCACTAAAGCCAGGTGGTTCATTGGGGCTGGGCGGGTGTTTGGAGCAGTATTTGGGGTGTGCAGGGGTTGGGGTGCAGAGGCGAAGGCTGGGCAGCTGAGCTGCTCCCAGCAAGATGTGACTGCTGCCCTTCCCCTTTCCTGCAGGACGCACATGCAGAACATCAAGGATATTACCAGCAACATCCACTTCGAAGCCTACAGGGTCAAGAGGCTGAATGAGGGCCAGGGCTCGCTCTCCAACGGCGTGACCGACAAAGAGCTGGTGGCTAACGAAATGTAACCGTCTCGCTCCGTAGCCAGGACCTTGCTCGCTCACGCTCGCTATTTCTCCCCTCTCCCCCCTTTATTTTTATATAAATCCTCTGCCACTGTCCCCCTTCCCCCAGTCCCCGACCCCCTGCCATGTTAACTGACCAAATAACCAGATGTGGAGCGGGGCGGCCGCTCACCCCCAGCTTTGTGGCATGAATTTTCTTCTCGGCCCCCGCTCCAGCATTCCCGGGCTGGGCACTGTCCCTCCATGGAGGCCAAGCTCTCGCTTGCCCCCAGCTCTGGCCCGACAGCCGAACCCAGGGGAGCAGATGCACGGGGCCAGCAGGATTGGGGTGCCCCCAGGAGCCCTGCCTGCCCCTCCATGCAGAGGCTCCTCTCCGTCCGTTGAAGGCAAGGGTTTCTCCAGGCGAATGTAGCCTTCGGAAGCAAGGTACGGAGGGATGAAGAGAGCAAGGCAGTGCCATCCTTGTCTCCTGCCGCCTCCTCCAAGCCCTCTGCAGCCCTCCAGGACCTGCCAGCCCCCAACCCAACCCTTGTACCCCGTCTACACGCAATAAACTGGGAGTGTTTAGGTGTCACCTTGCCTGTCACCAACCCCCTGCCAGGCAGAGCGACCTGCTTTGGGAGAAGTGCCTTTTCAGACTGTGACCTTGCAATAGTGTGGGAGAGGGGAGGGAGGGTCTGCCTTGTCTGTGAAACCTGCAAAAGGCTGCAGACCTTTGTAGGGACTCCTGTCCCTTCTCCCTTGGACCATAGATGTGGCCGATGACATGGGAACACTTGTGTATTTATTTTTCATTCAGTTGGGTGGGTGTTTTGTGTGCTGAAGGCTGGGAGTGTGTTTGTCCAAAGGGGGCTGAGAGTGGAACATCTCCACAAAGCAGTGGTGGGAGGTGGAGGGTTGTCCTGTCTTACCCTTGTGATTCTTGGGCTTTTCCCTACATCAGAGGAGCTGTTGGGCATTTTTCAATAATTTTTTATTTTCTGGTTCCCCTGTGTGACCTGTGTCCATGTAACACACTCCTGTGTTTTGCTGGTCCTTGTGCAGGGGGTCTGTGCGTGTGCAGACCAAGCCCTGCCACCCTGGGGAGGGCTGGGGTCGTGTTTGTGGGTGCTGTGCCCGATGTCTCCCCTTGCTCTGCCCCCCAGCACCTCCTCTTTCTGTGTATCTCAAGTAAATAAGTCCCTGCAAGGGTGAGGTAGCACCGTGACACAGGAGAGGGTGGTCCTGGAGCAGAGCTCTGCAGTCCTGCCCCACACCCCAGCTCCGCTTCCCTTTCTGTTCTCTACTCCACCAGTCTCCATATCCTCTCTAAGGGATAAAACTTTCTGCAAATCACCCATTTTTGGGGGGCCCACACCAAAATGGCAGCGTGTCCCATCCTCTAGCACTGGAAGGCGCCTGCAAAGCCCCGTGGTCTCCATGGGGGACAGAGCCTTCCTCAGCACAGGTGACCAGGAGGAAGCAGGAGGTTGTTCTCACCTCGGTGGGGATGCCCAGATGACGTTGTACAGGGTTTGCAGGGGCTCCCCACACATGTCCCCCCAAAGAGGTGTGGGCACGGGGGTGCGTTGTGAGAATCCATTCTCCCCTTCACTCATATTCCTCCCCTGCCACAACAGCACCACGGAGCTGTTAGGGAACAACAACTCTCTACTTGCTGACTTGCTATATTTTAGCAAAACGAACAAAAAAAAAAAAAGTGTATTAACTGAAAAAAAAATACATATTTCAAGTGTTAAAAAAGACTGAAAGGGGAGAAAAATCTCTTGAGTGAGGCACTTCGGCAAATGTCATCTTAAACTTTTTTTTTTCTTGTAGTTGAAGCTGGGCCAAGCAAGACACGCCGCTTTCTCCTTTGTAACCTGACTTTTTTTTTTGGTTTTTTTTTTTTGAAGAAAAAAAAAAATAATACAATAAAAAAACCCTTAATCCAGATCTATTAAAATGGCCTTTTGGGGGTTATAAGCATTATGAAAATTTAGTCCATTTTTGTATAAATAATAGTGTTTAATATGTATTTCCCAAAATAAATGTTTCGAATGCAAATAGAAGGAGATTTGTTTGGAAATGTCTGTTCCCAGCCACGGTGTGATGGCTGTTGTATGGACCCTGTGGGACTGGGAGTGATGGCTGAGTCAAGCCCCAGAGCTGCTGTCCTCTGCCCTCTTTGGGGTGAAGGTTAGTTATTCCTAACCCCCTTAACTCCTCCCACCTTGGATACCTGCCCCAGGTACTCTACTACAACACGCTGGAGCTGCTGGTGCTGAGCGCCCTGAGGATGAAGCCAGCACGATCCTGAGGGAGGCAGGTGGATCCCCTCCCTCTGCTCCCACGGGAAGCTGTTTGCACTGTGGTTGCTGGTATTTTTATGAGGAAGTGGGTTGCACTAGTTCAAGGGCAGGCAGCAGCTTGTCTTTCACACAGATGTGGCTTTGGCTCCACAGGCAGATGGTCTTCAAAACCCTTTGTGACTGCAGGGTTGGCTTTGGGATGCCCTTGGAAGTTGGCTTCACTTGGAGGACTCACCTTCCTGAAAACCATGTTTCTCCCTGGTGCTCCAGACAAGACACTGTCCATTCTGGTGGCTTAATCTGCGTCTGACGTGTTTATTGTATTTCCCCCCCCCAAGTAGTTGAATTCAGAAGCCACCTGGACATGGTCCTGAGTGACCAGCTCAACATGGCCCTGCTTGAGCAGGGGCTGGAGCGAGTGACCTCTGGAGGTCCTTTCCAACCTCAGCCCCTCCAGGATTCTGCGATGCTGGAACTGGATGAAAACAAACCCAAAAGGACACCACTCAGTTTGGGGTCCTATGAGGGTGTAGAGCACAAGACAGGCTTATGTATATTTTTCCTCTGCTTTTCTGCTCTCACCTGGGTTTTGGTGCAGTGAATTGTCTTGTCTCACACGAAATCCAGTGAGGTGTGTGGTGAAGGTTGCTGGTGGGCCCCACTTTGTCCCAATGCTAAACCCATCCCTAGCAATACTCCCTATTTTTGTGCTGCACAGCAGTTCCACAGTTGCTTCAGCTGAATCTGCCCTCACTCTCACGGCTTGTTGCCAAATAACTCCCTGGGGGAGAAAGTGAGATCAAGGTGTTCTCGCTGTTGTAACCAGAGCAAGAGCCAGAATAAAAGCCCTTGGGAGGGGAAATCAACATGTAGTTGTAGTAATTAGATACGTGGACCATGGGCCTCACTCCTGGATGAATCTACAGCAGCTTTTCCCTGTATCGTGGTTTTTCTTGTGTTGGGATCTTGGGGGTTTTTTGCAGCTTTCCTCAGTGCCAGCATCTGAGCATGTGCTCGTGGAGGGAGATGGGGCAGAGGATGCTCCAGGGCTCCCCAGGCAGATGCTGACATCTGAGTGTGTCCATGGAGGAAGATGAAGCAGAGGATGCTCCGGGGCTGCCCAGGCAGATGCTCTCCTGATGATGGATTAAGAAACAGTTTGTGTCTGGAGCAAGGGGAAGGCAGGCAAAATTCCCCAGCTCAGCAATAAGGGCAGCTTTTGTTTAGCCCAGAGGAGGGGCTCAGTGGGTCGGAGGTCCCTTCATGGGAATGGTGCAGGGAATGGTTTCCAGATGTTAGGAAGCTCCGGAGAGGTGGGGTTGGTGAAGAGAGAGCAACAAGAGCAGATGTTCTGGTGGAACAGGGGTTTGTGTGGTGCTGTGGGAAAAATCCCAGCTGGGGGAAGGGTTTGCCGTTGCAAAATCCCCCCTCACTCCCTAGAGCCTTGGCCACAGGGCAGGAGTGACCTGGGAGGGGTGGATGGGGAGGGTTCGGGCAGAGCAGGAGGCAGGCAAGGGGCTGCTCCCCCTGCCTGCACTCTCCCCAGCCGTCTCCAAGGGGAATGTGCCTAACGATGCCGTAGCTGACAGAAAGGACCTTGCACTAATGGCTTATTGAGTGGCCTCACTTTAACAAATGAGGGAAATGAAGATGAGTGAGAGTTTAATTACCGATCCGAGCAGGGCTTTCCGCAGCAGCGATGGGCTCTCGCTCCCCTTTGCCTGGCTCTGCGAGGGAGAGGGGGACCCCCCCCAGGCTCTCGGGGTGCCTGGCAGCACTGGAGATGGCTGCTTGGCCAGGCTGGGCTGGAGGTGGCTCAGGTTCTGAACAGCATCCCCATCCAAAGAGGATGACTATAAATAATAAGAATAAAAGGGAGTATAAATAATTAAAGCAGCTCATAGTGAGTAGTTCCTGAAACGTCTGCCTGATTTAAAAACTAATTACTTGGAGGGTAATCACCACCAGAAGTGCACATATTTACCCACAATGCTGCTCTTTCCTCCTCTTCCTTTCACTCGCCCTCTCCTGATTGCTATCCCAGGCATCAGCGCCCAGACTTATCACTCATCCACAGTGCACAATAAAGTGTGTTGTACTCGTCCATCTCCCTGATTAATAACGTCATTGGAGACCTGTTCAGGGAGGAATAAATCCTCTCTGGGTAGGAGGCCAGGTGCTGGCAGAAGCTGTGGCTGTGTGGTACCTGCAGAGCCCAAGCCCTCAGAGCTGGGAATCCTCTCTGCCCCAAAGGGCCCCCTCCTGCTCCAGGGACCGTCCCTTTGGATGAGCCTGTGCTGCCCAGAACACAAGGCTGCACCAAGTCCTCACGAGCCCAGGGTACCCCGGGGGGCTATGTCATCCCCTGCTCAGTATGAGCTGCTGTTGAGGGGCTTCCCTGGGCCATCACTCTCACACACCAGCCCAGAGCGCCCATCAAAACCTGGATCCGGTGCTGTGGGACCTGTCCCCATGGGAAACATCTCCCTTTGATGTGCAAGCCGGGCTGCAGCAGGCACAGGCAGAGCTGGTGATCTCAAGCTTTAATTACTGAGAAGCTGCTGCACTGCAGTTGAAAGCCTGGGGGTTTTTTGATCATCTTTGCTGCAGCTCCAGCAGAAAGGAGGGTTTGTCCCTTCACCTCCAGCCCTGTGCCAAGTCCTCACGCCACCTCTATCACACAGGGCGCTGGTCCAAACCCACCTGCTCCTTCTCCAAACCCCAGCAAAATCTTTTCTTGCCCACAGCAAGTCCAAGTTTGTAACTCTTTGCTGCAGTTTAGTTTGTATTTATTTGCCTGAGCTTGTGTCTGGTCCTGTACAAATTGATAAATAACTCTCACCATCAGCCTGATTTAGGAGCAGCATTGCACTGTGCTGCTTCATTTAGGAAAACAGAATAATTTATTCCTAACTTATGGGATTCAGGAGACTTCTACCCGCAGCCCACGATATTTTCTCATTAGCATTACCCAGCTAAGCTAAAAACTGCAATTTCATAAGTCATGCTTCCTTCAAAGGCACATTACCAGCTTCCCAGGGGCTCCAAAAGTTTACTGAAGCTTAAAGACATACCTCATAGCATGCAGTAATGTACCAAAGTCTCTCTTCTTGTTACTACTGAAACCACCTTTCCTGGAAGTTTCCCTCCCCTGAACTCTTCCCATCAGGAATAACCTGCAAGGATGGCACCACGTGCCTGGGGTTTGGCAGTGATGGGCTTGAGCGTGCCAACCAAGCTCTTACAGACAGCAGCACAACACAACATCATCGTTACAACCTGCACTAATGACTCAATACACCAAGCCAGGCCCTCTTAGTGGGGTTCCCAGCACCAAAATTTGTTGTAGACGTGTGTGTGCAGCACAATGGAGGTTTAAGTGAGTGATGCTGGGCAAAAGAACAGCGTTGAGTCATTCTTTAACAAGAAGGTAAAAAGAAGAAAATATTTAGCTGGAAAACAAAATAAAAATCCTTTATCCTCTGCTCCAGGGCATATCTGGAAATAACATAAGCCAAAACATTTCAGGTTTTGTATTTTTATTTAGCGTTGGCAATTACCCACAGAGAGAGTGTGGGATGGAGAGGTGGGATACAGGGAAATGGGTGACTCTATGTGAGCTCCTTGTCACAAAGGACCATCAGAATCCAGGGCTTAACAGTTATTTTAATCTGTGCACCATTTTTACGGCAGGCCTGTTGGCTTTTTTTTTCTTTTCTTTTCTTTTTTTTTTTTAAGGCAAGTCACAGCTGAACGTGTTTGCTGGCAAAGTTTACAGACCCCATTTTTTTAAAAGTACAAATTTTCACCTCTGAAGGACCATGTCCTGAAATAGCTTTGCAAAGACAGGGAAGCAGCAAGAACCTTAGTCCCTTCTGTACATCCACACCATCTCACACTGCATTAGCCCAAGGCTTAAACTGTGTGAGAGCAGCAGAGTGCTCAGTGAGCCTTGCCACCAGCATTCCCCCTTCCCTGCCCTTCTCCTCTCCTGCCACCAGCCTCAGAAGAAAGTCAAGATTAAAATCATATTCCTAAAGCAAAATTACACATTGGAGACTCCCCGGCCCTCCCGGGAGGATCAGGGCATTCCTCTATAAATATCTGTCTCGATATGTTTAATTTGCAGATGAAATTAAGCCTGGGAAGAAAGGGAAGGATGTCTTTTCATGTGTGGGCTGTCCGGCTTTGCCTTGAATATCAAAGTGAGGCGTGTTACAAAGCACAGACTCTCTGGGATTATCTAAGAAACCTTGTAGGTCCCAAGTGACAGCAGTTTCGGGATCAAAAGGTGTGGTACTTATGCAGAGAGCCAGAAAAAGCCAGCGTGGTTCTCAGATCAGCCCCAAAGAGCCAAATCTCAGGTCAGTTTGCGGAGTTCAGAGATTTCCAAGGAAACAAGGAGGCAGGTGAGGAACCAGGAGAGGTTGGGCTTTCATGTGGACTTTGGATTAAATATTAACTCACTGCAGTGGGTTAGGAGGATAAATATTTTCATTAATCATGTATGTGCTCATTATGATGGTGAGAATAGACCATTCAAGCTTCATCTGCATGAGCTTTTCAACTCCAACCTCTCGTTTTCTGCTCATAGCTCTCAGTAAAACATCATTTTTATGCTTTCTCTCTTTGCAAAACTTTTTCCCACAAACAGTTTTATTGCTTTCAACATTTTATTGGTTAGGCTTTGAAAGCACCAGCTGAAAAGATTTAGCATGAGGATAAATAGAGAGGAGAAAAATGCATCTCTAGTTCAAACAAGGGAAGTGGGGTGTTGGCCCATGGAGGTGGGAGCCTGACCTGGGGTGGGAAAACAGCCCTTGCCAAAGGGATCTGCTGCCATGTGCTGGTGGCACCTCACCATCCATTTCATTAAAAATTGGAATTTTTCCTCCTTTCCTCCAACTTTAGTGAACTTTTCAATCATCATAACTTTCTTTAGCTTTCCTTCCTTTCTGTTTTAGAAGCTCTTTTCAATGATTTGGTGCTTTCCTTTTTGTTTCAGTAATTTTTTTTTAGAGACTTGAGTAGAAGGAAGAGGGAAGACAGATTGAAAGTTATACTAGAACAAAAAGGCTGAGAGTCTAAAACCCTATCATTAGCAATATTTAAAAAGGAAATAAATTTATTGAGCAAGTTGAAATGTCTGAAGGTGACTTCCGAAAGTGTCCAGAATGGAAGGGATCTTATCCAGTGGAGAAAGCTGGTGGATGAAGACACAAAGGATTTGGAAGGGGCATCTCTAATGACCATCTGCCTCACTATAAAGATTTATGGATGTTGAGCTTAGCTGCCTCTGAGGGATTCATTTCGGGGTGAAGATAAGATGAGGGGTGGCATCTTGGAGGTGCCTTCTGCTCCCCAAAAGAACCCCCTGTCCTGCTGGCACCCTCCATGTCCCCCTGTGCTCTGGCACAGCTCTGGCTGCAACGGGTTTTCTCCTCTGGCACACGCAGAAGGAGGCACAAAACCCAATGTCAGCCCTGTGGAGGAAAGGAGATGGCAGGGATGCCTGATGTTTCCTTTCCTGAGCACTTCTGCAGTCCGGTGTGGAGGAGGAACAGGCAGAGCTGAGGTCGTGCCAGCAGCCGTACCTGGGACGTTTCCCGCTGGTTTGGAAGCTCTGGTCTTGGACCTACCCTGCCTCAGCCTGGCACCTCTGTTATCTTTTTCAGAGCACACCACTCTCTCGGTGCTTCTTGCTACAGGAGAAAGCTGATTTAAACAGGGGGTTTTGCTATTGTCAGCCAGGCCAGCGTGCTAGATCACAAGTGTCAGCGTTGGAGCAACGTGGGCACACTGGGCTGTGTGATACTTGCTGGAGATAGAGCACACAAAAAGTAGCTGTGCCATGATAAGGGGCCCAGGGTCTCCTCCTGCAACCCTCCTGTGCTGGCAGGGACACTCTGATGCTTCCCTGCTCCTGCTGTCTGAGGCACCTCCAGTACCTGCTGCATGTTCCTGTCACAGAGCAAGGACCAGGGGAACGGGGTGGCCTGCTGAGCAGTCGCACAGTTGTCTCCCCGCTGGTGCAAAATTAGCTTAATTGAAGAGCAGTAAGTGCCATCAGCTGCTGGTGCAGGTGCTCCACTCCTAAACCCTCCAGAGGGCTTAAAAGCAGCAGCTGTTTGCTCTTAGGAGTGATGGGAGTAGGGAAGGAAGCATTGCCTTGAGCCGGGATGTGTGGGACTGGTCTGACCCAGAGCTCCTGAAGTGGTTCTGTCCTGATGGCAACTTCTGTGAGAGCTGGAGCTGCCATGAAGGAAGAGGTTGGTTTAATGAGCTTTTATTCTGCTTTAAATATAAATGTAATTTGGTGCGCTATGGGCCAGCTCCCTCCAAAAGCCCAGAGATGTGCAATTACATCCCTGCATGTGCTTTGCCTCGAGCAGGGATGGAGTGGGGTTTGTCCGTTTGGTTTTGATTGTGCAAAGTGGGATATTTAGGGGCAAGGGAGGGAAATTGTTTGTTTTCTCTCTGGTGGAATGTTTGTTGTCTGCAGCCTGAGCTCAGACTAAGGGTTAGCTCCAGAGCACTAGAGCACAGGGAGATGCAGGGAAGCAGAGGCTTTGAGCAGTGGCTGGAAAGACACAATTTCCATCTCTGTGGCTTTCCAGGGACTGGAGTGTGTCAAAGCCAAGTGCTCTGAGTTTGACACCAATGTAGCTTTGCAGTCAGCAAGCTGATTCTTGTTGTGCTAGTTATGGTTTGGCAGAGACTGGATTAATTGGTGGTTTCGTTCCTTCAAAACCAGGGTGGATGTATACAGCAGACAGGACCTTTTAGCAGCCAGAGCCTACACAGATACATTGTTATTTAAACACAGCTTATATACACATATTTCATAGTGGGGTTTGGTTTTTTTTTTTCCTATCAAGATTTCTGTGTAAAACTTGGTGCAGAAGGATGCGAGAGTGAGTCTCTAAGCCCTGTTTGTTTTCTTTGGGATCCTGGTCAACCATTTCTCTGTCCTGGACCATGTGAGGTAAACTACTTAGTGACCAGAACTTTTCCCAGTGAGCTGAAAGAAGGTGGGAACTGAAGTTGCGCTGTGGATGGGGTCTGCAAGCCTGCAGTGAGGACTGGTTGCCCCAGACTCAGGACTGGAAAATCCTGTATTATAGTTAAGTGCCACGTCTAAAAGATGTGCTTGGAGGGCTCTTGTACCTCTGTTTGCTCTGCTGCAGCTGCTCTTGCTTGGCAGCAAAACGGGCAGTTGCTTAATGCTGCTCCCTGTGTCAGCAGGACAGGGAGGGTCATCACCTCTGCTTCAGGGCTGCTGCATTCCCCAGTTTTACTGGGGCTGGGGCTGTGACAGCTCACCAATGCAGTTATTGCTGTGTATGTTCAGGGTCCAACTGTCCTCAATCCAAGTGGTTGTGTTTAAAATCAAGCCTGCTGAGCTGGGATGTGGGAGCATGAGGGCTGATGGGTTGGAGCAGTGCCTGGACACCTCACAGCTCAGTGCCCACCGTGGATCTGCAACCCCTTAAAATAAAAATGTGGTTGATTTTTAGAACACTGGAGCTGCACTGGTGGTGCTAATCCCCCCACCAGTCCCTCAGAGAGCTCTGACCGTGGGCAGGGTGGGGTGGCAATGGTCTCCACAGCTGCGTGAGGGGAGATGGTCTTGTCCCCCCCATTGCAGGCAGGAGCAGTTGGCCCCAAGTGACTTTCCTGGAGGATGAACACCCCCATCCCTTGGACTCCTTTGCTCACGAGCAGTGATCAAAGCGCAGCTGTTCCATTTCGTAACCCAAGTAAACGCTTAAAAAGAAGAATCACTCCCGAAATACTGCAGGGGGATGGTGTTTTGAGTCTTGGCCGCTTCGCCTGGGAAACAGTCTCCTCTGATTCAGCTTGTTCAAATCATCTTACCAGTTCTTAGCAAGAAAAAGCCCTGTGTATCCTGAAGGCAAGTATATTTGGGCAGAGCAATAAGAGAGACTTAAGAGGTTTGGAGGTTACAGTGGGAAACAGCAGTTATTCCCAATAAGCGGTGTTAAATGAAGTGCTGCTGACAGTAGCCTGAGGCAGGTTCAAGAGTTTCAAGATTTGCAACTAAGAGATTAACCAAAATAGATGTCTTATTACAGGCAAGTTTGTATCTAAATCATTTAAAGTACCTTTAGATGCTGTAATGTTTTTCTTCCTAAGTGCTCATAGTATATCTGCAGCTTCCTCCTGGCTTTCAGGGACAAGCCTTGAAAGAGCCCTTGATCTTGGTGAGTTTAAGACCCTCTCAAGGGGGAAGAAGGACCCAGTGGATCAGCAGGTTCCCATTTGATGGGAGGTTGCCTGAGCAGTGATCCTCTTTTGCACAGAGGAGAGATCCTGGCCCAAGTCAGGCAAGCTCCCTGTGCTCAGAAAGAAAGGAGGGAAGAAGTGGTGTTCAGAGGGAGCTGATCTGAACCTGAGGAGCAGCCTGGGGTGCTGATGCTGAGGCAGGAAAATGAGTGTTTGTTATTTGGATGGGTGTTCTGTACTCCTTGTGTTTACTTAAGTCGGGAGCAGTTGATTTCTGGCAGCTCACCAGAGCTGGGATGTGGGTTTGCTTTGGCAGCTGTTTATCCCTCGGAGATGAGCTGGACAGTCGTGCAGGACTGGGGCTCTGGAGAGGAATGGGTTTTTCCCAGTGGGGTGTTTAGGGGCTTCAGCAGCAGCAGCAGGGATGATGTGCAGGTGGATCCAAAGGTCTGTGAAAGGAAAATATTGATCCTGATCACAGGAATACACCAGCAGAGTGGAAACCAGAGAAATGACTGGAGATCTAAAGAGGTTTCCAGCTATGAGGATTAAATGTACCGAAACCGTCCTGGAGCAAGGAGGGCCTGGCAGGGGCTGGGTGACACACCATCTCAGGGGGAGTTACTGAGGCTCAGTTTCCCAGGCCTGGAATGCCCAGGGATCTGGGATATGGGTCCTTCTGTATGAGGCCACCTTAAGCTATACTCAAAATGTGAAATGCTACTGATTCCTCTTTTTCCTTGCTTGTTTCCAAGGTTCTAAAAATGAATGACATGACACATGTCATTAATAAACTTGAGATTGCAAGTTTTTCTCCATGTGAACAAGGAAAAATGTCTCCAAGTGTCTTTGTAATATTATTTAAAAAAAAAAAAAAATTGAAGCCATGTCCCTCTAGGGAATCAGATATTCATGGTGATCCGGTGACAGTGTCACCTCCCCTGTCCAGCAAGTGAGCAAGATGTCACTTCAAAAGCAACATAAAGCAAATGAAAGTTAAGTTTCATTTTCAGTTTCTTGTGTTGAGTGAGCTGGTGGCAGTAACTTGCTGTGTACGGACAGAGGGAGGTGGCAGTGTGGCCTCACATCCCCTCTGGTGCTAATGGCTTTGCCAGGGGTTGCCAAGGAATCCTGCAAATGTCAGGTAAGAGTTATAGCACCTCTGTGAGCTGAGGAAGGATTGTTTTATCTTGTTGCTTGATGGGTGAGGGAACTACATGTCAGAGGTCCTGCACAGCCACCAGCAGTCAGTTTTCCCTTTCAATACAACGAAGGGACATAGGATGTTGCACTTGTCAAGGCTCTTCCACGGAGTTTGCAAAGGATAACTGGATGATGGCTATGCAAGAGGATGAAGGAAACAAGGCTGCAATGCGTGATGAGTGCGCTGCTTTTACAGGACTTTGCACAACTTGCCAGTTTGAAGGACCAGGCTGCTCTAGGCTTTCATCTCCTGCAGTGAAAGTGCAGACTCCAAGCATTAAGGGCAACAGATGGAAACCTGGATTTTCTGGAAGCTTTTAAGGACATGCCTTGACTTCCATAATCACTGCAGGTCTGTGAGCTCGGGCTTTCACTGGCCAAATCCCCCTTTCATGCCACCTTCCCACGTGCGGTCCATCATCTTGTTGGTATCTCTGCCCTACTCATGGGGCTGAGGGTTTAATTACACTGAGTAGCTGGAGTAATCCAGTCCTTGAACCCTTTGGGGCAAGCAGAGGACTCCAAGGTTCCACTTGCCTTGTCCTGTTGAAGCAGACAGGACTCTGTGCTGTGTGATGGGGTGAGTTGAGTTTGAATCAGGCTTGATTTTTACCTGGCCCCAAACACATTCTGTGTTGTCATTTTTGCTGCTGTATTTATCAGGAATCATGACAGCTGGTGTTTGCATTTCTCCTGGAGTCTGGTGGTTTGAGAGCATCCCTGCTCCCCAGTGAGCCTTTCTAGCCCTGAAAGGGGCAGAGAGGCACTTCAGCAGGTAAGGCCTGGCATCCTTAAAATACTTTCTTTCTGCAAATACAAGGAGTCCAAGCTTAGTATATAAAGATATCATTAAATTAGCTGTAAAATTAACTATTTGGAAATTCTGTTTTATTATTTTGGATTGTCTGGAAAAGGAAGACAGGACCTGGCACTGCCCTGCAAGGCTGATGGCAGTGCCCCTGGCTTGTGTGTGCTGGAAGCATCAGAGCTATTGCCCAGGGGCAGGTGAAGACGTGAGGGCTCATCCCACATGAATCCATTGCCACAAACCCCTCTGGGGCACTGCAGAGATCCCAGCAGGTGCTACGCACATGGAATGTTTGGGAAAAGAGCTGGATGTGCAGGGCTACCAGTACAACCACTGCCTTTCTCCAAAAGGAGCCTCAAGTGTTTACACCATGGTCTTCCGAGAGAGGGAGGCAGCCTGGGGATAGGCAGCTCCTAGTGCCTATGAAATGTTTCATGAAGTCTGTTTTGCTGGATTTTGGCAAGAGAGGCCTTGATTCAACATGGGATTTTAAAAGTGGGAAATGTGGAACAGCTGCTATGGGTGTAAACAAGCCAGGAAAGCAGGAGGGCAATGCCTGTGAGTGTTTACTTATGGACCTTGGCAAGTGGGAGGCTTTCATTCAATTTTAATTGGCACCAGGAAGATCACTGGGACCTTGGAGCCCCAGTCACCATTCAGGAGAACTGGGTTGGGCTGAAAGGTGCCTCTGCACTGAGGAACTGTGACAGTGATGCTGAGGCAGGGAAGGGGCAAAGGGAAATGCAGGAGGTGAAAATGGAGAGGGGACACTTCTATCCATCCTTACCCAGACTCGTAAAGGCTTAAAAGTACCCAAAGCCCAACAACCAACCCACTAATTTCAGGAGTGTGTCACAAGCACAGCTTGGTGAGAACCCCAAGGTATCTCCCGTCTGCACATGCTGCCTGGGGCATCTGTGGGGCTGGACCATCCAGGGACAGACACCTCCCAAGGACAATCTCCATGATCGCACTTGGAGTGAGAGGAATCATTCCTGTACAGGCTGGTTGTCTCAAGTGCAAAGGCAACCAAGAGTGACTGCTGCAGAGCTCTGTGTCTCACTCAGGGACACACAGAGTAGGGCCAGAATCCCTCCTGTAATCTCTGCTGGAGACCTGACATAGACAGAAAATCTCAGAGAGGGTCTTGTCCAGCCCATGCCCTCCTTCCTGCCCTTCAGCATCAAATTCTTTGGAGTAGGATATAAGAAACGTGCTATAATCTGCCTGGAGGGGAGGCTTGTCCTGGTTAGGATACAGCACGTTTTATCCCTTGCATTAGATGAGCATTGAAATAATTTAACAGTGGATGTTCTCATCCTTCATATGCCGCCAGAGTTGTTTTTGTGGCTCTAATGCTTTCATGACCTCAATAATGTCTTCTGCGAGTGCGTTTCTCAGGTTAACTATGCATTAAGTTTACATAAGGCTTTTCCAGTTTTAATCAGTTCTGAACCTGCTGCCTTCGGATGTGCTGGATGCACTGACACTCAGGCACTACTGGGGGGGCTCACAGGAGTGCTGTGCCCACCTTTCCACCCTGCCAGTTCTTATGTACCCCCTGGGGTGGCTCCTTTACCTATCACCGTGCTACATAAGCACTCCTGAGACTTCTGGCTTTGTTGTCACCTGTACAAGCTTCTCTGAGATGCACTGCAGTAACATAACTCCATAAAGGAAGGTGATTACTGGTGTGATTGAGATCAGTTGTGCTCAGCTCTCTTTCCTTCTCTGTGGGCTGGAGAGGTGTCTGTATTCCTTTCAAGAGCCTGCTTGAGAGCTGCTGGGAGTCTTTTTTTCTTAAACAGGCTCAATCTTTCCCATATGACCTGTGTGAGCATAAGAAAGTGGGTAGAAAAATGGTATTTCTCTTTCTTTTGGAGACCTATTTCTCTTTGCTTTCCTCTAGATTTCCTCTCTGGTTTCATAGCAATCTCTTTTAAGCTGGATGAGCTTTTCTTTTCTCTTCTAAGACCTTGAAAGTAAGGGTTGTGGTAAGATTGCACAGAAGCAATTTGGATAACGTGATTCTTTCTTCAAGGCAAGTGCTTCTGTTTGCAGAGTAACTTGGCAGTCTTGTGTATTTTGGATTTAGGCATCCTGGTGTATAAGCCAAAGCTAACAGATATTAATTAGTTAGAGGACTGATACTGTAATGAGGGCAGTCGCTCGCAGAGGTTGGCATTTTTATTTTAAATGCAAGTAATTAAAGAAAAAGTTGTGTTGAAAAAGTCAGTGTTAAGAGATGTTATACAAATAACACACCCTGGGTGGTGAGAGTTGGGGAGGAAGCTGAGGGAAAGAATAGCAGCTGTTTTGCCAGTGTAGTGGCTGCTGTGATGCCTGGTTATGGAGGGATTATCCCTGTAGTAGGGGAAAAAAAGGAGCAAAGGAGAAATGTTTTTTTAAAATCATGTCAGAGGAGAGTGTTGGTGAGCTGGAAGAGCTTTGCCAGCGTGTTTGGAAATGCACAAGGGAATTATATTTAGATGATTCCCAAAAGGCTGGGATATAGATGTCGAGCCTGCAGTGTAGACTCTGGGTTGGAGAAACAGCACAAGGTCCTGAGTGCGCAGCCTGACGTTTAAAAAAGATCCTATACAACACTTCTCAGCCCCTCATTCAGGAGGAAGACTGAATGGAGGATAAGTTCTGAGCGAAACCTGCCTGGTGGCTTAGTTAACCACTGGCATAGCCAGGGAGGCAGGAATGTTCAGAGTCAAAGGGCCAAAGCCAGGGATGAATCTAGGGAGCTGCTTGAAGCACAGCATAGCCTTGATTTGTGTTCCCAGCAGAGTGTGTGATGGGAGGAGTTAGAAAACAGTTGGGTCCAGACTTGAGATCTAATAGGGGTGTCCTGGAGATGGCCAGAACATGTCTGGAGCAGGGAATGAAGGTACCTGTCCCATTAGCCCAGGGAAGTCCCAAGGGGTTCTGCAGTTGAATTTCTCTGCCCCTACTGGTGGTGAAACAAAGACTGTTGTCTCAAGGGTGATTGTCTCCAGCCTTCAGACAGAGAAGTGACTCAGGAAATCACAGCCAGCCCACAGGAGCAGGGAGTCATGCAGAGGGAAAAAGCTGCAGTGCTGAGCACTTCCCGCTGCAGCCCACAACTCACCTGCCCCCAGCAATACCCAATGCCAATGGCCAAGCCAGGCTTGGCAAAGCGGGCTTCCCACGGAGATCTCGTCCTTCCCGCAGAGGTCAGGGTCTGGCCAGCCTGGGCTTCTGAGTGCCCACCCAAAATTCACCTCTGAGCCGGCTGAGCTGCCACAGGGGTTTGCATGATGGGGACTTGCATTTACCTGTGGTGGGGAGGCTGGATGCACCAAATCATATGGGGCACTGCAGTCATTTGTGGGGTTTTAACCATTTGTTTCCCTTCTCCAAAACCCAGCACTTGGCAACGATGGTCAAGTCCTTCCTCTTCTCCGGGTGGTATATTGTGAAGGAGAAAGTGGATGAGGAATGCAAATCAAAGCTAAACAAAGTGCGTTGCCATCTTTTTTTGTGTGTGTGTGTGTGCGTAAGAAGCTTAATATATTAGCTAATCATGTGTGTAAACAATCTTGATATGCAAACTGAAAAGTAGCATCCCCCCGGCGTCAGCTGCGTTGAGCTTCCCCATTAACCTCTCCAGAGCAGAAAAACCTTCCTGAACAGCCATTTCGGAGTGTGCAAAATTGATTTTGCATTCGGCCTCCGCAGTGGAAGAAGATGGCGGCGCAGAGCCGCGGGCGCCTCTTCCACTCCCTCGTCATTTTCTTGAGATATCCTCTTTCCCCCCTGTGTCTCAGTGATGGAGGACGGGTGGGTCCGGTGCCAGCGGGTCACTCCCACCACCTGGGCGTGCAGGTCCCTCCCGGTGCCTTCTCTTGCGCAAAAACAATAAAAACCCCCAAATTCACAGCAGCCCCTCCTTGGGTAATTTCCACAGCGCCAAAGACCCCCTGCCTCCCGCCCCCTTCATGTGCATCTTCTCTTAATTAATTAATACTGCATTCATCACCGCTTAATTCCCGTTTCCGTAGCACCCGAGGAGGGGGGCTGCCAGCAAAGGCGGGTGCTGAGACAGTCTAGATCCGCTGTCTTAGTGGAGGAGCTTAATTAGCCCCCGTGACAATATGGGCTAGTTTCCCACAGCCCTGTAACGGGTGATTTCAAACTGGCTTCTCGTGCCCAGCAAAGGCAGCCCCGTGTCCCTGTGCCAGTCTCCGTCCAGCTGGGCTGTGTGTGCTTGTGAGGAAAGGGGATCTGCTGCAACAGCTGCCCAAATTAAAAAAAAAAAATTAATCACAAATTGGCCCTTTTTTTTGAGCTTGGTAAAGGACAGGAGGCAAAGCAATTGGGTTTGGGTTCTGGGGCTAAACAACATTGGGCTGTACAGGGTCCAGTACACCCCTCACTGCTTGTAGCTGTGCCTGTTAGTGTTGTAGGGTTCCTGGTCTCCTTTTCTTTCAATTTTTCACCTTAAACACAACCTGTTGGCGCTTGTGGTGTCTCCTCTGCTGAAATCCTCTGTGCTACCGTGTGCCACAGCCCTGATGGGGACATGGCTGGAGAGCCAGACAGGGCAGCCTTAAAATGTTAGTGGGGCAAAACAGCAAATGAACCTGGCAAACAGGAGCTGCTGTGGTGATTTTAGCAGAACAGGACCTCTTCAGGGCTGTCTGGAAAGAAAGGTGATGTGCTTGCCAGCATTGGTTTTGTGGTGTGCATTGGAGTTTCGATGGGTGACTATTATTTTAAGATTTTTACCTCCTCGTCTTTGAACTCTTCTCCCCTCTACAAAAACCCCAAGGAGAAGGAAACCCCATGTGCCCTCATAACTCATTTCTCAATGGGGCGGTGACCACGGGTATGTGCGTACACGCTTGCACAGATCCCATCTGTGGGCACCACATTTAAGGTAAGATGGAGAGATCCAGAGTGCGTGTGTGTGAGGATGAAAGACGGAGAAGGGAACAAAAGCAGCAGATCCACCGCGGTGCCGGGCCGGGCTCCTCGCCAAGAGTAGCTGCGGCTCCCAGCCCTGGTCAGGGCGGTGGTTCCCCCCATGCTCCTGCCCTCTCCGCGGGGGCATGGGCTGCTCGTGGGCCAGGGTGTGAAGGTGGCTCTGGGCTGGGATGCGGGATGTTGTGTCACCCACGCCCTTCCCACCGCTAGACAGGACCGCGGCAGTGGTGCTCCCGCAGCCCGGCACGCGTGTCCCGCGTGACTCGCATACGCAATGCAGCCATGCTTAACGAGCGTGAGTAATTATGCCAGGCAGAGGGTTGGGGTGTGGGGGGGTGCTCAGGATTGGGTGTGTGGTGTTTTTGCTCGTTTGTGGGTTTTTTTAATTTTTTTTTTTTCAAATTTCTATTTCCCTCCACCCTTTCATTTCGCCTCCCTGCCCAACCCGTGGCATTGAAACTTGGCCACCTCCTCGGTGGTGGCTTTGGGAAGACCGGGGATGTGGGGGTCAGTTGGCACAGCAACTGCTGTTCGGGGACAAAAGGACGCCTTTTTTTTCCCTTTTTTTTTTTTTTTTTTTTTTTGCAGCGACAGTAGCAGCTGCCAGCCAGAATAGCAAATCCGTGCGACTTGGCACCCCTCCAGCTTCCTTGAGGGTTGCAGAGGGATGGTATGTTGGAGGGTAAGACTAGCTAATTAATCTTCTGGCAGGGAACAATGTAATATCAGACAATTACAAAGACAGAATGAAATTGCTATAGTGGGAAGGCTGGCATATGAATTTCTCAAAGGGTCCATCCCTCAGTCCGCTGCCGCGTTACTTTATATGCGGGAGAAGCACCGACTGTACATGTGCTTTTCTGTTGTGTGGGGGTTTTTGTATGAATTGAATTATGTGTTTGGAGGAGGGGCAGGGGGATGAACGTTTGCTCACAGGAGAAGCTTTTTGAGGAGCAAGAGGGAGAAAGAAGAGTCATTCCAAGCAGAGACATTCCCTGTCAACCAGCCGCGCTGAGAGGGCAGACCTATCGGCTCATAGGGTTGGCAACACTTTTTCCAGTTATTTTTTGTGATTGCACTGTGATATCTGATGGCTACAGCTTTTGGAAGGAAGATCTGACTACTGGGCAGGGACGGAGTAATTTACTTCAGCCGCTCGTCATAGAGAAACCCTCAAAGAGCTTTGGAGCCGCTGAAAGTTATTGGGGAAAAACACCTACCAGCTCAGTGGTGGTAATTGCCAATAATGAGCTGTAATCACTGCTACCTACAGTGGGGACACGGTGATGAATAGGGGATTGCAAGCTGCATGGTGCAGGCTCCCTGTCTGTTTATTTGCAGCGGGGAAAGAATTAGGAAAGTCTCATTTATCCTGGAGCACAGGAAAGCATCGGTGGGAGATCAGCTTGTGCAGAATTAGCATAGGAAACCCCTCCTCCCTTCTCCTCCTTCTCGCCAGGCGTTAGGGATAAGCTAATGAGTCTCCTCCCTCTGCATCTCCCTCCCCGGATGAAACTTAATGCAGTGGGATCTCTCGAAGTGTCATTAAACAACAAACCAACATGAAAACAGTATCAGACAAATTCTCTTTGCCATGTTGTGTGTGAGCGTCTGCGCCTGAGGCCTCTGGAGACATGGCCAGGAGCTGCTTCGAGCCAGGAGGGGAATTGGAGCAACTCCAGCTCGGTTGTTCTTCCTCCTAAGGAATTCGAGTAGGTTTTTGTTTGGTGCCTGCATAGATCAGATGGTGCAGAGACGATGTTTAAAAACCACTGCAAGCCCCTCCTGCTGCCTTGGCTGCTGTGCTGAACTGCCGGTTGTCACTGAAGCTGATGGAAGATTTAGGCTGAATAAGTGGCCTTTTTTATTTTTTCTTTTAAGGGAGTAGCAACGTCAAGTGCTGGATTGGCAGGCTGGGGCCCCTTTTGCAACATGCAGATGAGGAGCTGCACACAGCCTGGTCCTTGTCCAGTGCCCTGAAAGGCATCCTGGTGGGTGTCCATCTGTGGGTGTTTTTCTGAATGCTTTTCAGGGCTGGCTAGATATCAGAAACATTTTCCATGGGGTTTTGTTAGGGCTGAAGGTTCCATTGCAGGGTTCCATCAGAAATCCCTTGGTGTGGGGCATACAGATGTGGAGCTCCTTATCTGGCCACATGTGCTCGCTCTGCCCCAGCCTGGGCTCCCTGTGGGAAACCAAAAAATTCCTTGCACACCCAAAAGAGATGGATCCCAAAAGCCAAGTCTCTGCTTCCCCCATCTGCTATACCCTTCCTGTGTTTGCTCTGAGGGTCCCAAGTGCTCAGATGAACAGTGGCTGTGCCTTCCCTGGGTACAGAAGGGATGCATCCTCTCCCTCTGGAGGATGCAGAGCTCAGCCCAGCTGTCCCTTTGGTTCCAGCCCGCATCCATCTACCTACAACCAACCAGACCTCCAGAGGCTGAGGTTCTGGGGGAAACTCTTTCAAGATCAGCCCAGCTTATGCACCTGAAGGAAAAGGTCTTGGACGTTTCCCAGCCAGACAGTGATGGCTGTAGTAATGGATGCTTATGAGCAAGAGTAAAGACATTGAAATTATCCCCATCACTTCATAAACAGCATTTCAGTTAGAAATTATCAAGTTCAGTCCCTGTTCTGGACTGTTTGAAGCTCTGTTGAGGACTCTCCCTGTTCTGGTCTCCTGTCCAGACCCAGCCTTGCTCTGGGCTCTGTGTGCATAGTCTGAGTCCAGCAGATCTGCTCTTGCATGGAAGTGGAAGAGACAATCTGAACCACTTCATAGTCAATAATTGACACCAGAGATGCTTCTGTAAATTAACGAGTGCATCTTCTTGACTATACTTCAAAGTTTTCGCTTTATGAATCTTTTATGGAGTTCTCTACACTAGAACAGAAAATCTGTAGTACTGAAATTTTACCTTTTAAAACAATACAATAAAAAAGTCCTAAACCCCACCCTTTCAGAGTCAGTTGACTCAGTGAAAATCATCTGCTGGGTCCTCCTCATGCACTCTATGGGGCTGAATTTGCCTATGGTGGTGGGTATATTCGAACATGTGTGCATGCTAAAGGGTTAATAATGGTCTGGATGCTCTTGTTCTTGAAGTTGAGTCTTGATGCTGCTGAAATTCCCTCCTTGTGGCAGGGTATGTCTCTCCTCAGGTCTTGCTGAGCCTCTCCAAGATGACTTCTGGAGTTAGGAAATTTAATTTGTAATAAATCTGCATTACAGTACAAGTAAATCTGCTTCAGTGGCTATAAAAATTAATTCCTTATCCTAAACATTATTATATAGCTTTCAAAATGAATTGACTGTGGTTGGTAGCCTAGTATGTGCCATTATTGGTAATTAGTGTAACAAAATAACGTTGCTGTAATATTTCCTGTCTACCCCTCCCCCAGCTGGGAGCTGTTTCCTATTAGAGAATCAGAATTGCAAATGCAATGCTTGTGTGCAAGCTGCTCGCTTTGATTTTTTTTTTTTTTATAAATATATATATAATTTTGTGTGTGTTGGAAGTCAGTCTGTTCCTGCCTGTGGTTTTCCAGGATCATTTGCTTCTGCAAAAAGCTTTGGCCTGGCACAGGGCACCCTTAGAGCCTGGTGCTGCAGGGGCTGGGTGCTACCTGGAGGTGCCCAATGTTCCTGGGTCTCCTTTGAGCTTTACCTGGTGCGCAGCTGCTGCTGAAATCAGAGTCACAGAATGATTCAGGTTGGAAGGGGAGCCCTGGTGGGGTCATCTGGTCCAACCTCCCTGCTTTGCACAGGTTTGTGTCCAGATGGTTCTGGAATATCTCCAGAGGTCATTTACATCTCCCAGGATCTGGCCCTTGTGACGTGTCTTTCACACAATGTTTTTATTAATAGTTTTTTACAGTGATCCAAACATAACCTTGCCTTTATCCAGAAGCTTGGCTTGTCCTAGGCAACATGATGGATCCCCATGGAGACAACTGGGGCAGCTCCTGAGTCTGCCAAGAGGCAGAGGGAAGCAGAGATCCCCTTTTCTGAAGCAGATGAGAGATGAAGGGTAGGCTGGAGCAGCAGCTTCTGGGCAGCCGAAGGTGTGTGTAGCAGAAAGATGCCCTCACGTGTCAGGCTGAAAGGATCTGAAGAACTTTCCTGGGCTTTTGCAACTGGACAAAGCCATTTTTCACACCTTACTCTGTTGGCTTGACTAAGAAACACGAACAGGATTAAAAGGGGGGTGGAAGCACAATAGCAGCAAGTCAGAGTTAGTTTATACGTTATATGACATTTCTCCCACTCTGTGCTAGATTGAAGGATGCTGTCAGGCAGCTTTGGCTCCACAGCCCCGTTTCCAGCATGTCCAGTGCCACCCTGCCTTGGGCTGCTCCTTTCCACTGTGGGGCCAGGAGTTATCAGACCCACTGCCCATCCCAAATGTCCTGGCATCATCCCTCAGGAGCACCCATAATAAACACTTCAACAGTGATGACCGAAACAACTCTTGGCGTTTAATTTGTGAAGTGTCCCACTGGATTATTTTTTCCCCCACCATCACAGGTTTTGGGGTTTTTTTCCTCATGAATTTTCAGCCTTCAGTGTTGCCTTTTGAAATATTCCTCGGCAGCCATGCGGGTTAGAAACTTGATTCTGCACGGAATCATAGAGTGCTGTGGGCTGAAAGGAACCTTGAAGGTCACTTAGTTCCAACTCGCCCGCCGTGGACACGTTCCACTAGACCAGGTTGCTCCAAGTCCAACCTGGCTTTAGGGAATGAAAGTTCAGATTCTCCTGTAATTTTCTGACTCTGGGATCTGGTATTTGTCTGTGACATGACTGATGTAGAACTTTACAGCTCTGTAGTAAGAACCTGGGACCAGAGATATGGGAAGCTGTGGTGAGCCTGGATTCTTTGTGCTGTCCCCAGCATAAAGTTATTTCTTGAGTTTTGATGACATGACAGCTTCAGAAGTCTGGAGATATGCCCTGGACTCAGTCACCCCATATATCACAGAGCTGAAAAATGCACAAAGGAGTAAAGCTGAGTAGGAGATATATTTGCCATCCTGGAAAACGTTCAGAAATAATAGAAATATCGGTATTGTTCTTGGCCTGGATGAGGATGGTAAATCATAATTCCAAAAATCAGCAAGTTACAAAGAGAACAGGCTGTGCCAGCTGAAACCTTTGATTTGCTCCAGGCTGGTTTTGGTAGCTGATTCTGGGGTTTGTGCTTTGGCTGGAGTTGGACAAATGCAGTTTGCTTAAGCTTCGGGATCCAAATTCACTCCGAGCTGAAGGAAGAAAATAAATTGCATGTTGGAAGTGATAGGATCATGTCTTCAGGACTTTTTCCAACTTTTTTTTTCTCTTAGGTCAGAGGATATTGAAGTGATACTAAACAGGATTTTGAACTGGTTAATTTTTTGTTAATATAGAACCCCACACCAGTAGGGATACTGGGGTGCCTGAAGCCTCTACCCCCCGACTCCTGTAGGATGGGAGTAATGCTTTGGGTGTCGTTGGTACTGGCCAGGAAAATCAGTTAATTTTCTTCTTTTTAACTTCCTTATTGAAAGGTCCGTACCGCAGGAGTTTGTCTGGAACTAAGCGTTTTTAAGCCCTTTGACCATTTCCTCTCATTTTCTCAGTTTTGTAAAAAGAAAAAGTTACTTTTCTGTGATGCCAAACAGATCTTTCTAACAAAGTTTGGTGGGTTTTTTATTTTCTTCCTGTCTCATGTCAGTGGCAGCCAAGTTTGCTGAAGTCTTTGTGCATAAACTTCAAAATGTTCAGCTCTTTCATCAAAGTGGGAAGTATCTGTTTTTCTTCATATGCATATTTCTGCATTTTTTCCTCAGTTTTCTTCCTCCCAACCCCAAATCTCTCCCTCACCCTTGCTTAGCTGTTTCAAAGGCCCCCATCAAAGTTATTTCAGCTTCATTCTTGGTGTGAAACCAATATTTCTGTATCTTTTTAATGAACCATATAACTCTGGAGGATAAAAATTAAGAAAACCTGTATCAAGTCAGTGTGGTGAATGAGTCCTTACTGGAGACAGCAGAAAGCAGATCTCCTGTTTGCACAAAAAAACTCGGCAAGTCTTGATTTCTCAAATGAAACCAGTCTCAAAGATTAAAAACAAAAAAAAATCTGAAAAAAATATTTTGAGTCAAATTAAATATTTAATTTCAATAAAATCAAAGTATTTCAAAAGTATTTCTTTGTTGGTTTAATATTTTATGAGAGAAGCCTAAAATTAAACATAGAGTTGTTTCTCTGGGGAGAAAACAGAGGTTGGTTTTGTGTATTTTAAAGAAAAAATAAATCCATCTCATAAAAGGTTTTTTGGTGGTGTGGTTTTTTTTTTTTTGGTTGTTTGTTTTTGTTTTTTACAATGTGAGAATTTCAATATGATTTTGTCACAGTACCCTTTGCAGAAAGAAGCCTCTCTGGGTATCAGATCTCCTGGTGCTCCAGGAACAAAAATGTCTTGTTGCCACAGGGGAGTTTAGAGAAATAAATCTTGTCTCCAAGTACTTTTTTTTTTTTTATGTGAGGTCCTGCTGTAAAACCAAGATGTGACAGTGGCTGTGGCATCTCCCAGCCTATGTGTGAAGGACCTGTGGTTGTACTTGGCTCTTGGAGGTTTTCACTTACTGCTTGGAGAGTTGAGTACACTAAGAGAGTGACATGTGTGGCAAAAAACCTCCCAGTGTGCCTAATTTTCAGCTGTGCAAGTGGTTTTTTTCCTTTATTTTCTTTGTGTGAAAGACTTCTGATAAACTCCAAAGCACAGCAAGGCAGGGTTGGGCCATAACACCAAAATTTTTGTGTGATTGCAAAGGAGAGCTCTCTGCCTGCGTCTATAGAGGCATGGACTTTTTTGTTTGAATCTTTAAAACAAGGAGGTTGTGCTTTATTATCCCTATGTACACCTCTTTCTAAAACTACATTGATTTACGACACAATTCCTGGTCTCTTGTCTAGAATTTCACTGTGGTGACTGAAAATCTTGGCTTTTTTTGGAGCAATAATAATGGGGCAATGCAATGAAACGCAGGACCCCAACAAAACACAGAGCGGTTCTTGAATGCGGGCCGTTTATGTGTGTGCTCCTCTGGTGGTATTTCTGCTCTGCTGTTTGGCAGATGTGTGATTTCTCTGTTTTCCCTGACCCTAAATCACTTTGTCTGCTGGAAGCTTCCACTTCTGCTGGAGGATTTGTTGGGGGGGGTGGAAATCAGCCACGCTTAACCTTTTGTTTCCTTCCTTGGGTTTCTAACAATATAAATAGTTTGCTGGTCACTGGCAAGATTGTTGCACTGGCAGAAATAATCCTGTTTCTATCAGTTGTGACTCCTGAGGCTTTTCTTCCTGGTTTCCCTTGGTCGTTACTAAAATGGGTATAGATCTCCCAGCGAGTCAGCAAGGATGGGAGTCCAGGGACCTGCTCCCGTTGCCAAGCTGAGCCTAATTGCAGCAAGCAGATGGGAACGAGGATGAAATTAAAGTTATTGCAGACCCATGGCTTGTGAACACTCCATCTTCCGTGGCTGCACCGGAAAGTTCAGATTTGGGGGGGAAAAAAGTCAGGTTTAACTTCAGACAGGAAGGACACTTTGTGTGATGCTGCCCCTGCTCCCCACGTGTGTGCTTCCCTCTGCTCCACAGCTCGAGCCTCCAAAGGGAGGTGATTTCCCAGTGTTTTTTGCTGATGTGGAGCCGCCCACTGTCACCTCGGGCAGCAGCAGAGCAAATAGCGCCGCCGGAGCAGGAGCAATACAAACAATTTACTGTCCTGCTGCAAGGATGCTACAACAAGGCCCATAAATGGCCACATAAAGGGAATCCGGGTGGGAGCTGGGAATACACTGACAAACACAATTCTCCCTTAATTTAATAGAACGGTCCATTCAGCAGAGAATATATTGTAAAGCACTCTCAGGTTGGATGGCCTCCTATTGTGTCTGGCCTTTGAAGTGCTGATTAGCTGGGCTGGGAACACGCTGATAAAAAGTTAATTTCTATTTGCTGTTGCTTTGTAATTGGATGAACACGAAAGCAATTAAATATTAAAACATACAAACAAATAACGAAGTCACTGTAATTAGCCAAAGTTTGATCACTGTCATATTTATTTAGGAGGAGATGATACGTCTCAGCAGGTGACATTTTAAATACCCTTGGCTGCTTTGGTGTTGTCTTCAGAGAATGCTGAATAATGTACGGAGGATTTAATTAAACCCCATTGTAAATCAGCTGTGATGACAGGGAAGTGACAGCCACATGTTGAAAAGAGAATTAGGCCGCAGCAAGAGAGATTAATTAACTCTTTTCTACAGAGTTCAACCTTGGGGTTGTGCGGGGAGTTTGTCCGAGGAGGAGAACTTGATTTTTAAGTTGTTCCACTTGAGGCTGGAGCTTGGTGTGGAGAAGGATGCTCTGTACCTGAGGACGTTGCAGCCTCTTGAAAGAGTGGCTGTGATGGTTTGTATGTCTTGAGAGAGGGAAACTGAGGCAGACAATGCTGCAGCCTGTGGCTCTCACCTCCCAGCTCCTGGGCAGGATGGTTCCAGCAGCTCCCTTGATGTAGAAAAGTTCCTCCACCTCTGTGGCAAATCCTGAAAAAATCCTTCTCAAGCCTTGAAGCGGGAGGAGAAGAGAGGCTCTGGGATATTTGCTCAGCGTTGGCTGCACCAGAAAACCCCAAACTGAACAGCCAGAGTTATCTGAGCTCCCTGGACAGTGTTTGTGCAGGACATGTTTTCTGGAGGTCTATTTGCCCCTGGCCAAACCTAGTGAGAGTCAGCATGTCTGTAATCCTAAATAAAGTTAATCAAGCTGATGGGAGTCACCTATATCCAGTTTGGTGAGTTTTGTGTTTCTGTTTTTTGATGGCCTGTGCCTTTGGCAGCTCTTCTCTGCTTGGTAGATGTGCTTCAGCTGGCTGTGGTAGTGGGAAAAGCTTCCAGCGCCCAGGAAAGCACGAGAGGAGGGTGTTGGTGTAGCTGGGAAAGGACAGTAGTGGGAGGCATGGGAAGCACAGGCAGAAATTAGGAAGGAGCCCTCAAAACCATCCATGGCTGCAGGGGAAGAGTCAGGATAATGGGGAGAGCAGTGTGAGATAGACACGATAGCGAGCACAGGGAGGAGGGAATGAGAGGAACTGAAAAGTCCAGGTGAGGGGAGAGAGGGACAATATGTGTGGCTAATCAGCAGTATTCACGTTTGGAGATTATCAAAGCTGTAGTGTAATACTCTTAACTAATTTGGCCATTTCTAAGAGCACTGTTACCTTTTGTCAGTGGGGGCTCTAGGGAGAGGAGGTGGTTCAGCTCCTCTGCAAGGCAAGGCCTGGGAAAGCATTTTATCTAAGGCACCTACAAGGAGCTCTTTGGGCTCAATCTGGCACTGGTTGCCACCTAGCAGAAGTTACTAGACCACACCAGGCTTTTCCTCCTCTCTTCTATCAAGAGACAATATTTTGAGTGTTAGGTGAGAGAATATATATCCCCAGCTGCCAGCTTGGGATAGGTTTTGTCTGTGTTTATACACTCAAGGAAAAAAAAAAGAAAACAATCCTAAACGTAACAATACAAGAGAAAGCTGGGCTGAAGAATCTCAAATCAGCAAATTAGACTGAAAACCCACAGGCAGTCCCCATGCCAGGTTTCCCTACTGCTGTGCTTCGCGTTGGGGATGTGGGCAAGAGCCTTGTAAACTTGAGCTCTTAGACGGAAGTTTGGAAAAATAAAAGACCTGGGCAGTGGGGCCAAGGGGGGTTGATCAGAGAGAGC
Organism: Cephalopterus ornatus; assembly: GCA_013396775.1. Lineage (NCBI taxonomy): Eukaryota > Metazoa > Chordata > Aves > Passeriformes > Cotingidae > Cephalopterus > Cephalopterus ornatus. The sequence goes on along the minus strand of VZRE01004820.1, from coordinate 307,219 downwards.
CCTGCAAGGGGAACTGGGTTTATGGGATGCTGCTGTGCTTTGAGAAGGCACAGGGTGATCTGGTTCCCGCTTGAACCGTCCTGTGCTTTTCCTCCAACAGAGCCAACGCTGATCTCCAGGGACCCGGGGCGAGGATGAGCCTGGATGGCTCAGTGTGGGCAGGCTGGTGCAGAAGAGGAAGAGGTCCTTCCCTCACAGGTAAGATGCTGCCTCACCTGGGATCACATCATATGGTTGAAGCTTTTGCTGCTGGAAATGATCTGTGCATATGACTTTGCATTTCAAAGCTTCATTCTCCCCTTCTTTTGCCACTGAAAACTGGGAGTAATTGTAGGCATTGCTAGAAAAAAAAAATCCCTTTTATTCCCAGGGGTGTAAATTAATTGATTCAGCCCAGGAAGAAGACCTGGGCACTGTTAAAACCAGCTCCCTGAGGGCATCATCTTGGTGTATGGGTCTGATCAAAAATGCAAATAAGATCTTAGGAGGAGTAAAGGACTGGAAAGGATGAAAAGTAAAAAGAAAATACAACATTGTCATGATGTAAATGAGTAGTCCTCCCTTCTCTGAAAACAGCACAAGATATTAACTTCTGGTCCCCAAAATGGTCTTGTGATTCTTCTAGGTGTGCAGAGCAAAATGAAAATAATGATCAGGGGCTGGAACCCCTCTGTCAGGGCAGAGTGAATGGCTGGTTTTACCAAGCACTGGGTTGATGAGATGCACCAACCCCAGAGCAGAGGAACTGAAGCCCTACCTCTACAGGAAAGGCTGTGGGGATGTGAAGCAGCTTGTTCTGAGCTCCACGCTCACGGGCAGTTGCTGACCAAGCTCCTCCTTTCCTGAGTGGCTTTGGAGGCTACAGCTGATTGATGTCAGGGCTGCATGGGGAGCAGTAGGTGTCAAGGAGGGATTTATCCTTTCCCTGTCCTCATTCATGACTTGTTGACTGTGTCTTGGGTGTCTTTTGCATCTTCGGAGGCTTGGAGAGCTGCAGTGACAGTCTGGCTGCATGTCCTGGCACCGTTCTCTTGGTCTAGAGTTGGTGTAACTGCCCACGTGGGCTGGATCATGGTGCCCACTGGGTTTGGAGGTGGGAGGACACCTTTTTATTTGTACCCTTTGTACAGGGAATATGGATGAGCTTTTTGCTGTCTTTCATAGTGCTGTATTTATGGGTTATTCCAAATCAGCAGGGACTACTATTCTTTGGTGGCAGGATCCCAGTCTGTCTGTGATGCTCCTGATCCCTCCTCCTTTGGTGTGTTTTTGTTGTGATTTCTGGTTTTCTAACCCAAGCCTACAGCTTGCCAGAGGTGTGTGAGGAAATCTTCTGTGGTGGGCTGTGTTGTGAGGGAGAGCTGGTCTTTGGGAAGAACCACAACAAGTGTGTAACTTTGACTGCCCCAAGTTGGAGCAGTTATTTAGGCTGTCTCTGAGGTCTGTGGTGTGAGGTGACCGTCTTGGAGGGAAGGGTTTCTCCTGAGGGACTCTCTGGAGTCAGTGATGCAGCCTGGGTGACTGCAGCAGTCTCAGATAAGATGTGGAGGAGCTTTATCTCAAATGAGCCCCAGCACTGCTGCTTTATCTCAAATGAACTCCCTCCCAGCTGACACATAGGGTGGGGAAAGCTGGGGACTCATAGCTATAAAGGTACAGGCTGTTGATGTGGTGCCCTAAACACTGGAAGTTTTGATCTGTACAGCTCTGAGAAATGGGTCCTTTTTGCATCTCAAATTGAGGGTACTCTTCTTATTTTAAACTGGCCGTGCCTCAGTTCCCCATTTGTATGAGAATAATTCCACCCCTCGTCACAGAGTTGCTCTAAGGCAAATTAATGTTTGCAAACCACTCGGATACTATGATAATAAATGCTGTGAAAGCCCAGGAGAAAATTAATAGCTCATTATTTAGCCCAGGACTTCAATAGCATGCCATACCCAGGACACAGGACTACATATTGAATGATGAGGATAAAGAAAAATATTGAATAGGTGCTCATTAAGGGAGCACTATCCATCTGGTGTACGAAAGGGGCCTTTTCCTGCAGAAAAAAAAAAGTGGTCCCTGATCATATTATTACATTGTGTGTTGTGATGCACCTATACAAGGGGACTGGGCTTGGGTTATCTGTACAGTCTGGATTCTGGCATTTTTCAAGTGCTTGACTGCAACCTGACCGCTCTTTTAACACTGGGGTTGGCTTTAATTTACAGCAAAGAAATAAAAATGCCAGTAGATGGCACTCAAGAATATGGACCGTCATTCCCAGCTCTGTGAGACCAATAAAATGTGGTATGTACAACCGCAAATGGCTTCCTCTGCACAGCTCTTCATATTGCCTCTTTTTGTACCTTTTTCTGGGCTGAAGTTTGGTGCAAAGAGCAAAAGAAAACAAGTGGCTGAAGCAGCAGACGTTGTTAGGTGGTCCCTGGGCTCTTCTTTGATCTCAGTTTTGGTTTTACCCTTTGGGTTTAAATTACTTAACAGTCTAGAAACCCTGTGCTGTGCTCTCCTCAGCTGACCCTTTTTTTACGCTTTGCTTACAGCTTGTCTGTAAAATGAGATGAGAACTTAATTTGAAAGCTGTAGTTAATTGACCTAAATAAGCTAAGAACCTTCTGTTGGCTTTACAGTACAGAAAACCTGCGTAACCCTGGCTCTCCTTAGATGTACTACGGAGCAGAGTGGTTTTCCTGGTGTATTTTCAAGCTGCTGCTGTTGACTAGCAGTTATTTGTGGTGTGGAATTGTCTGGAGAGCCCCACAATGGGAAGCACTTGTGCTCGGTGCTGATGTGCAGAGATGGGGAGGCAGCACCAGCCCAGAGCAGCTTAGTTTGACTAGGAAAGATGGACCAAGGTAGTGAATGTAAACTGGGATAGGGTCTGCCTGCAGACTGTCAGGAAGATGGAGATAGCAAGTCCTAAGGCTGCAGAAAGGTCACTTCACATGTGCTTTGAAACTCGAGTTGGCCACAGAGCCCTTTGCAGCCAGATTTCCTCACTCAACGTGTTGTGTTACAGGACTGACAAAGGCAGCTCGAGCCGGGCTGTCACAGAAGTAAGGGGTGGAAAAGATCCATTGCCAGCTGGGGCAGGTGCTGGACAAGCATCTAGATTTCCAAACACAGCCTAAGCCTGTCATTTAAGATCCATAATAACCTTTCTGATCTGTGACACCACCTCCCTGCTGAGAGTGCAACCTTAGACTGCCACCTCCTCTGCTCCCCCCAGCTACAGTTGCCACCCAGCTCTCTCACCATGTCTCACCAGCACATCAGAGCTCTGCTTTGAGAAAACCAGTCCCAGCATGACTACATAATACTACCCTGAGCAAGAAGATGCCCTTGTGCTAGTTTAGCTTGATTCGGGACTACTTGAAATAGCTGAAGCCAGAAGGACTGTGTCCACAGCTGTATCAGTGCAGAGATGAGAAATGCTTTTTGGCTGCACTTATGCCATTTTTCTAATCCAGACAAGTTGCTGGACTAGGCTGAAGGATGCTCTGGGAACTGTAGAGAAGAAGATGAGAAGATAAAGGACACAGCATTAGCCTCCAGCCCATGTACCTGGTAGTGCCATGTATGACTGTCCTTTCCTCAACAGATGTTGGTTTTGTCCAGTGACTGCAATGTCTTTCAAGTGTTTTTCAGAAATTCCAGGAATGATCTTTTCCATAACTTCACCAGTCCCTGATGTGAGACTGACAGGCCTATAATTACCATTGTTTTCATTCTTGCCCTTTTTGAAAACTGGAATAACATTTGCCAGCTTCCAGTTGACTGGAACTCTCCAGGTTCCCAGGACCATTGATACACAGCTGTGGGAGGGCTCACAATAACATCAGCCAACTCTCTCCGGATGAATCTCATCAGGTCCCATCATTTTATGTGCATTCAGTTGCAACAGCAAAACCTGTACAGGTTCAAAGTCAGCTGGAACCACATCACTGCCCCAGTCGTGATCCTTCAACCTGGGCGTCCAGGCATCCCAGGGTACATCTTTGGTGTTAAAGACAGAGGTGAGGGAGGTAAAGGTCTCTGCTTTATCTTCATCCCTTTTTGTGAAATGATCAGCCCCATTTGTTGGGTTTTTTTGGGTTTGGAGGGAAAGCAAGAGCAGAGCCCTGGCATGAGAGGGATCGTGGGGGTGCTTTAAGCTAAACTGCCAGTGAGGTCACCTAAAACCCCCACTCTGCTCAAAAAACTGGGCCAGGGCTGGTACCTGTTGCTGCAGGGGGATGTCCCTGCAATGGTAATTGAAATAATTAGAGCCCATTGTAGCAGAGGGGAAATCACTGGCCGGGGAACATCGCCTGAGCTGGCAGTTGAAAACAGATGTTCCCCACTACATTTACTCTCGAAGTGAGAGTACAACAGATGCAAAATAGCATTAAAATGGTAGCAAGGCTGTAAATACAGCTTCTAATTACTGCACCAGGTAATGTCAGTCACAACAATCCAGATTTCTCCCAAGGATGCTCTACGAGCAGGTGGTATGTATAAAGTCTTTTAAAAGATGGATTTGTTGGGTTTTTCCTCCCCCTTTAATGGCATATGGATAAACTTGCTCACTTAGGGCAGCAGAGGAGAGCGTCAGCAGCCTTTCTGCCTGGTGTATCTTTGGTACATGGTGCTGAGAATAACTGAGGAGATGAGAACAGAGCATCAAATACAGAGATTTGGGGCTAGGGAGAGGTGGGTGGAGGAAGCTGCCTAGTACAGGAATAGTGTGAGCAGGAAGGGAAAGGAAGGATCAGCAATGAAGAGCTACAAGAGACAGTGTGAGTGATGGGGAGAGAAAAATAGCACCGAGCTGGGTGGCCCCAGCTGACTTCTTGGAAGTTACAGTGTTTGCTGTGGAGAGGAGCAATCTGGGATCTTCTGAGCTCCGGCAATGCCTGAGTCACCTTGGTGGTGGTGTAGTAAAGGGTAACAGAGGCAAATATTCTCCCTGGTTCTCTGCTAACCACTCTGTCCATCAGTCTGATCCGGGGTTTATAACTCTGCCAAACACAGACTCAGCTCAGCATCTCCTACGCTTTCATGGGACTGAAAGTGTTGCCCCCTGCACATTCTGATGTTCCCCCCTCTACAGTTTGGGACATGCCAAGTCCAAAGGGGGTTGGTTTGCACTTCATTTCTTCCATCAAAACAGGAGTCGCTCTTTTTTCAGAGACGACTTGGTTTGGAGGGGGTGGGAAAGGTACATTGTGTCACAGTGGTGTCACTTTAAAGGTGGAAAGGCCTTTTCAAAGTGGCTATCCTGAAGTTGTGAGGGTTGCGACTCTCCGGGTCCTTGTGAGCCGTAGTTCTTCTAAATTTCCTTTTGGCTCTTGGAGTCACTGCTGTTGAGTGCTTTGCATCTCCAGATTTGACCTTTCCTGAGGCTGGGACTTAGTGCTTGTGTAGCCAACTGAAGACACGCCTCTGTGTGGAATCCCAGCAAAACCATGGGACACCCTGGAAAAGAGAGTGAGTAGGGGCACACCTGTGTCTGCATGAACAGCCTGCATGCACTGAGCTGCACTGCCTTAGCAGGTTTGGCATGGAAAAACATGGGTTTTAACAAGATATTTGGAGCCTGAATTTATCATGAAAGAGAGAGGAAAATGCATTTCCTCCTTTTCCTTCCTGTAAGTGCTCCTCCAGCTCTGTTACTCTATCTGCTGGTGGTGGGAATGATGTGTAGGGATTGAAGTGAGAACCTCCAGGATAGTCATGTATTACACGCAAGTGTGAAGATCAGTGCCTGCCTGGAGTTTATTTTGGATATTATCGTGTATTACAGATATTTTAGAAGCTGATGTTCAGCTTCTTTTTGTGCTCCAGAGCTCACTTGACCACCCACCTGCCCGCAGCCCTTTGTGCCAAGCTGGAGAGGCAGAAGGCACTGGCTGATCCCAAGAGGAATGTGAGGAAGGATGGCCCTTTTGGCTGCCTGGAGAGGGTAGGGGATACCCAGCCTGGCTGGGACACAGTGCTGCTGCAACCTGGCACAGCCCCAGGGGACTGGTGAGGAGCAGGGATGTGTCACCACATGCACGTACTGCAGGAGCTGTAGCACAGGCACAAACCAGAAAATAAAATGCCCCCTCTCTCCCCAATCAAATTAAGAGGAGAGAGCAGCAGAAAATGCATTAACTAATCAAACCGTGATTTCAAATTGATTATTGCAAATTGCTAACCATAACAATTCTTCTAATGGCAGTGATTTAAAAATAAAAAATAATAAAAATAGAGCCTCCCTGAGGCACTGGGCTAACCCTGTCCTTGCTGGCAGGCCAGGGCCAGCTGTCCATCATGACCCTGGTGCAGGCTCACTCTCCGGCTCAGAGCCCTGGATCAGCCCCTAATCTGAGCAGCGTGGGAGCAGATGCTTGGCTTGCTGTTGTTTCTCCTCCTTCCACCCTGGGCTGGCACAGCAAAGCCAGAGGCAGTGGGCATCCTTGCTGGCAGCCAGTGTTTCTGGTGCCCAGATGCGGGCAGCAGCCCTGTGCATTTTCCCAGCAGTTTCCCTGGCAACCAAGTCATCCTGCCAGCAGCCTGCAGTGCCAGAAAATAAAACAAGATGACACTACAGCTCCTCAAAAAGAAGAAAAAACAAAAACCAAAAAAACAACCACCCCCCCGCCAAAACCCCAACAACCTGTGTCCTCCTCTCCCCACGCCAGACTGTTGGCCTCATCTTCCCAGCTCCCAGCTTCTGTTTGTTTATGCCCTCGTACAGGGAGGAGCAGAAAGCACCGTATTTGAAGGCTGTGGGTCGGTTCAGGCAGATGCTGGAGGGCTGGGAAATGGCTCCTGCATGAGCTGAGAGCATGGGCCTTGTGCAAGATGTTCCTCTTCTGAACTGCTTGGCCAGTTCCTGCAAGGTACCTGTCTTGTGTACGTAGTTCCCTAACAAAGCAAGATGAGGCTTTCCTGATGTTATAAACAGTCCGTCTCACTGCTACTTCATGTGATATAAAACCTAACTTCACAGTAAGGGTTTCCTCCAAGGCAGTTTGCCTCCCAAACTTAGTGTTTCACTTGCAAGAGTAAAAGCCTCATAACTTCTCCTTTTGTGGGAGGCATGGGGTGAAACTCGGAATCTGCTCGGTTGCACGTGTTGAGTAAAACATGTGGTTGTCAAATTTGTTTATCTAAAGCAGTTTTGCCTTGATAGATCAAAACACTCAGCTGGTGGAGTTGTGTTTGGGAACAGAGGTCCTAGTTTCATTTGCTGCTGATGCTTCTGTTTACATCTAATTGTCTTTATTAGTCCAGGAGCTCGTAATTGAGAGTACTTGTGCCCAGGTTGCCTGATATCCCAGCTAACCCATCGGGGTTGTATATAATCACTATCTTCTTTTGATTGCCATAAACATTTGATAACCTAGTCGTTCCCTGCAGTTGGGAAGGTTTTATCACTGTTCTTGAGAGAGTTTGTTCCTCTGGCTCAGGAACACCTAGCTAATGTCTAAAAGATAATTTTCTATGGAGAAGCTTATCCTGTTTCGAACAGGACAAGTCTTGGGACTATTGAGTTACCAGGTAGGTCCTGTTGTTTGCCTCTGAGACAGCAAAAGATTTCTAAGATGGGCAAACCATTGCTGGTGTCCTTGTCTGCCTGTGTCAAGGGGCACTTGGAGGGCCCTATCCTCTACCTCCCTTCTCTCAGTTAGTGTTCAAAGAGGCCTGGAGATCCCCCTGTCTTGTTGCCCTCCTCAGTCAGAAAGGGAGAATGGCATCTCTCAAGGGAAGGCAAATGAACTGGTCTGATCCACTTCTAGTATTTTGGAAAGACCAGATGAATTCTTCTGAACGTGTCCCACCAGATGCTGTCACTTCCTTGTCACACACCTCTCTGCCCAGGGCTTGTGCATGCTGCCTCCTCAAGCTCTTTGTCCTCGCAAGTGAAAGAGTAAGAGGCCAGTCTTGTGAAGAACAGTCAGTCCTTGGAGAATGGCTAATGTGGTCATCACCACTTCTTTTCCCTTTTTTCTTGTATTTTTTTGCTTCTGTGGTTGTAGAAAGAAGGAAAAAAAAAAAACTGAAGGAAAAAAGATGTGATGAAAAATCTGAAATAAGAAATACGAACTGAGTGAATGGGAAGTATAGAAAATACTGAGTAAAGAATTTAGAATAATGGTTTATTCTCAATACAGAGAAGAAAACCAGTGTCTTCACACTATCTGTGTTGCTTTTGCTGTTTTTCTCCTGGCTCCATTAAAACCTCAATAATATACAGGAGCCTATTAAAGGTTTCCAGGATGAAACCAAGTTTGGTCATTATCATTAAATGGCTCTTTGGTGGGCTGTATAAAAAGAATGAATGGTCTCACTGTGGTTCTTAGTGGAAACATGCCCACGTTGCAAACCCACGATTTCTGCTGGCCTTACAGCAGGACTAACAGATGCTGCAGGTAATGAGGGTGTGTTCTGACTCTTCTCTGCCCTGAGCTAACACCCGTTTTCAGGAGTAGTTCTGCCACACGCAGTGAGGAGGCAGCAGCTCTGGAGACCTTTCCTGGGGCAATTCTTCCATCTTTATTTCTGGGGATCCTCAGAGGAGCCTGCACTGTGGCCGCTCTGGTTGCTCCTGTGGAGCTCTCTCGCAAGTCAGAGCCCAGCAGTTTTCACTTGCATTTTTTAAACCTGCACATCTCTTCCACACACAGAGAAAGGCTGATGAATACAGCATTGCTGGCAGCCTTTGCTCTCTCATGTCTCTGTTAGGGCTCTCTCATCTGTGGAGGACTTCAAGTGCTAAACTTTCCCTTCAAGCCGGGTGCAGCCAGCAGGACTCCCATGTGGGACCTCACAGCAAGACCCCAGCAGTCCTTGACTGTGCTCCCCAGGGGCATGATGCAAAGCCCACTTGTCTTTCTACTGATTGAGGAGACCCCAAACGTGTGTATAGAACTGACTGACTCTTGGAGAGAGTTTGTATGAGACCAATCCCTCTGTCACTTTGCCTATTAAGAAGTTGAGGGAGCCAGATTTAGACCTGAGAATGAGACTTGCTCTGTGGGATAGCAACAAAGCCAACTCTGCCTCTTGGAAATGAAAAACAGAGGCAGCAAAAGAGGAGAGATTTGCTGGGATCTGGCAGTTTATACTGTCATTTTCTTTGGTCTATTGCCAAACATCTACAGTCTGTGCTTGGGGAAAACAAGGGGATGAGTCAGTCTTCTGCACTCAGGTTGTTATAGGCACCTCTTCCAGGCTCTAATTTAGACTCTGCTTAGTGGATTTGAGCACTCAGTTCCACAGTGTCCTGCTGTTCATGGGAGGACAAGTCTTTGGTCACAGGGTCTGGCCATCTTCACACAGTCAGGCCAAGTCCAGTCCATTAGAGAGTCAGCAGAGATGGGAAATTAAAATCTCCCTCAGCTGACTTCTGGGAGATCTGCCCATCTCTGAGTCAAAGGAGCAGCCAAATTCCCCCTGCTAGAGGCGTTTGCTCTCAGAAGGGATTTGGCATTGGGTCAGCGGCAGAGGAATGCTGTGCACGTGTGGCTCATGGCATTGCTCGGGTTCTGGACAAGGATCAGCAGTCCGGCATCGCTGTCAGGGCTGGGTTTGCACCAGAGGCCTCTGCAATGCAGTGGTCTGAAAGAGTTCTAAAGGGGCAGCCAGCCCTGCCCAGGGCCTCTCTGCAAACCGCTGTCCCTTTTAGGAAAAACGTCAAGAGGAGTAAAATCCAGGAGGGATTTCTTAGGGATTTTTGTGCCAGCCCATGAGCCCGCACGACTGCCCGAGAAATGCAACCTCACAGCAGAGTCAGCTTGCTGTGTTCAGGTCATGTTGGACACAGCTGATGCTCTTCCCAATTGTCACCTCGATGGGCTCTGGAGGGGTCACTGCCCACATTTTTGTGGAGGAAGGTGCTGTCCACACCTTGTTCTAACAGCTGTTGCAGTGTCTTTGGTGTTGCAGCTCATTCTTTTTTTTGCTAAGAAGGAAGAACTATTATTTTTTTTTAATACTGCCCACGGTATGTTTGAATAGTAACCAACTGATAGGAGGAATAACGTGGAACCTGTTGGGATGCTGGTTGTCAACCACAACCTGAGCCTGTCTGGAAATCCGTATGAAAAGCTCCCTGAGTAAATCTCCTTGTGAACTTGAGGAGCCTGAGCAGGTCTGTGTGCTCAGTGCCCCCCGAAATGCCACAGCAGTGGGTGTGCTGAGACTACACAGCTCTGTGTGACTGCAGCAGTGCTGGTCTGCTCTGAACAAGGGAGCCAAACCTAGGGCTTGGTCTGTCTGAAGATTTTCCAGGCTTTTTCATCTATTACTCATAAAGTTTTGATGAACACATTGTGATCCAGAGAGTTGCTATTCTCTGCGTCATGCATAAGTCAGTGCACAAGGACAAAGTTCCTGACTGGCCAACCTGCTTAGAAAATGTGCCCCTTCCTTTTGAGCTTAGTGTGCTTTCTCCAAGCTTTTTCTTTTTGTGTGTGCAATTGTAGTTGCTGTGGATGGAAATAGGAAATTACCTCATGCAGTGTATGATTAAAAATAAAAAAAAGGAAGGGTAAAAAAAGTGGCATTTCTCTGTTCTCAGCAGAGAACTTTATCTGGCATATTTTATTGCAAATAGCTCTTCCAATGGACTTACAGAAAATAATTTTCTGAGCTTAGCTTCTGCTTAAAAGCAGGTCTGAATGCAAGCTGGTTTTTTAATTAACTAGGTAGTTTGTAATCAATTCTACTCTGACAGGGACGAAAGTGGCTAATTTGGTGTCATGATTGTGAAAATACTAGCAGGAAAACGTCTCTATACCCAGACAAAAGAATTCTCCTCAAACAAGCACTCTTGTCCAAAGCTAATTTGAATGTTAAGCACAAAAGATATTAAGAGTTTTTTTTATGTTTTACTCTTGTTTGGACACTTGTGCTGCTTAACTCTGTAACTACCTGTTTGTTATTGGGCTGAATTAGGCCCTGCTGCATTCGTTAGCATATACAAGAGCTTAGTAATACAATCAGGCACTAATGCATTCATTTTCTACTTGGCTGCTCATTCATTGAGATGTTAGTACATAGGAAGAATATGATCAGGGTGACTGTGGGATGAACTAATCAATTCATAATGAATAATCCGAAAATACAGATGTCCTCTGCACAGACTGAATTCAGCAGAACTGGAGGGGAGCAGCTGGAGGAGATCCCAGCAAGGGGGGAGGAGGGAGGCTGTTCAGTCACCTTGTTCCCCCCCAAAAAAAAACTTAGGCAGAGCCCACCGGTAGCCAGTTCAAAGGCTGCAAACTGGGTGCATCTGGAGCAACTTTGGGCTGCACACAGACCCCAGTGACCTCTGCTGAAGCTGCAGTGATCTTTATTTGTGAGGGCTGAGAGCTGATAGGTGAGAGCTGCCAGGGTTTCCTCAAAGACAACTGCTCCTTTCTGTTTGCCTTTCCTCATCCCAGCCCCTGCCAGGAATTTGTCCTCTGTTGTTTTTTTTTGAGGTTTTTCTTTTCTGGTTCTGAGCAGCTTGCTCTTACTGGTTTCACTTTAACTTCTCTCCCGGGAGTTAATTATTACAGATAGTTCTGCACAGTCTTGCTGGCTGCAAGTAAGAAAGCTGAGCCGAGGTACAGACCTGTGGCTGGGATCCATTTTAAGCCAGGGCAGTAGCTACACATGTACAGCAATCAGACTGGGTGCAGGAGATGCATCTCTCAAGTGACAGCAGTGGTTTTGAAAACCACTTTTTTTACTGCTTTAGCAACTTTCACCCAGCTGTGTGAAAATTCTCTTGCTGGAGGGACTGAGCGTTGCTCCTTCATTGCCGCTTTTCAGTAGAAGTCATGGAGAACTGAAAGGGGTGGGTAATTTCCTGAAGGCCACCTGCGTGTGTGCTACATCTGATCCCGGGGTAAGGGGACTTTTGTCCCCTGAAGAGCCCCTGGATCCTGGCTGCCTTTCATGGGAGTCTCCTGCTCTTGCAGGAAGGTTGAAGGCAATCTTTACAGTAAAGCTGGACAAGTTATTTGCATATAGATTTTCATCTTGTTGCTTTGCACTCCTTAGATGCTCAGCCCTTGCAATACTGCTGGTGGCTGTTTCCTCTTCCTTGGTCTAGAAAATGCTTGTTTTCATTTCAGGAAATGAAAAGTTGGTTCCTAGAGGCAGTAAGGTCATCGGGTTACTTTGACTTGAATGTAGATGTGACTGGAACCATTTCCCTTCTTGAGTCTCAATACATCCTAGATTTCTTGGGTATAACCAAGATCAGGACTGCTGCCTCACAGACAACTCCCATTTCTTACAAACAGGAGTGCTGCACCCCAATCTGTTGGTTCAGTCCCAGAGAAGGGATGTGGCAGCATGTGAGCTTCTGCCTTTGTTTCAAACCAAACTAAGATTCAATCTGGGAATGGGGCCTTTTATGCCCAGGAGCAGTTCAGTGCTCCTGTCGTGTGGAATGATTCCTGCTGGCAGAGATCCCTGTGGATGATGGTGAGGTGATTAACGTCTCCATGATTAACCCCAAAGTGATGAGTGTATGTGAGGAGCACTGAGGTCTACCCTGCCCACCTCCCTCTGTGTTGTACCTGTATAAACATTGCAGTCTTGGGTTGCTTTCCTAGAGGGCTGTGTAGAGCGATGGGATTATCCACTCCAGGAATGAACCCATTCCTACATGATGGTTCATTCACATTAAACCTAAAGATTTGCAAGTAAATTCCAAGAAAACTGAAATGCAGGGATGCATCTGTCCCATGGGGTGGAGGCTGCATGGCCAGGGGAATAAAGGGCTCGAGGAGCTGGGAGATACTCAGTGAAGACAGGGAGGATTCAGCTTGAGCTGTGCGTACACCCCTGTGTGCCCGTGCGCCTGCGTGAGTCCCTGTGTGGGATTTTTCTTCCCCGTTCTTTCACCGCCCGGCGTTCTTTATTGTCTCTTGCAGGTAGATCACTCATTGCTATAAATTTTCTTATCTCCAGTGCTTTTCCAATTATGGATAACAACAGGAAAGCAGTCATTGGTTTCTTAAAGGTCATCAAGATATAGGGCCCGATCGGGAAGGGGATGACTTATGGAGTTAGCTTGTGTAAATCTGGGGAAGTTTTATGCACAAGTCAGGCACAAAATGTAAGTGAGATTCATAAAAAATAGAGATTTACACCGGCTTCAGTTAGCGGAAATCAAAATGGTTATGAAAATTTGCCATTCTCTCTGTGCCTGTGTATGCAGAGGGTAAGGTTTAAATGTGTTTTTTGAGTGCCCGTGGTGCTGGGGAAGGGCCGTCCTGGCACCCTGGGCAATGGTTCACTGCCTGGCCAGAGGATATTCAGGGTGCAGGGAAGTGGTAAATAGGAGTTTCTCCCACACTTCACCCTGCCAGTCATCTAGAGGTGACCTCCTGCACGCGTGAGAGGGCAGTTCAGTCTCATCTGAGTGCTGGCAGCGTCCTGGGAAGGTGATGGCTGGGACAGAGACGCTTCCCAGGTAAACAGTGGGATTACTGCTGCTGTCTCTCTTTGCACCCCCAAAGTCACTGCAGATCGGTAGGGCTTCAGTCATTGAATTTGTCAGGTTTGCACGGACACATCAACCTGCCCAGGTCACAGCTGTAGATTCCTGGTTTTACATCAGGAGCCAGTGACTGGAGAGTGTTGGAGAGCAGCAAAGGCTGCAAGCCCTGGGGACTGTGAGTAGGGGAGACTCTTTAATTTCAAGATGTGGTGCAGGCAGCAATGACATCCCAAAGGGTTGCTTGCCTTACCCATGTGCTGGAAGTGCCCATCACCCCTGTAGTGTGGCCACTGTTGCTGTCGGGGACAGAAGGTGACAGCCTGTTTGCGGTTGCTGTAGCAGGGGCCTCTGTGCATACACAGCACAGGGCCTGGCTGCATCCTGAGTGGTGCAGCCAGTGAAAACAAGAGCGTCTCTTCCATTTTATGTCCTGACCTGTCCCGTGGCATCCCCAGCCATCAGGTTCTCCTGCTGCCCTGTGCTGCTGACCTACCTCTTCTCGGCTTTTCTTCTAGTTGCAAGAATTCAAAGGATGCCAAAGTATCGACACTGTTATAGATGACCATGTGCAGACCTTGGAGTTCCAAGCTGTAAAATTGTGTAGATGGTGCAAAATGTAATGAGTAACAAGCAGTGGTTCAAGGGAGAAGGGGAAGGACTGCAGACTATTAGTTCATTTCAGGCTCTTAGCTGAGGCACTGAAGTTATGAGTCTCATCATCTCAGCTACTGGAGAGTCAGAGGGGAGAGAGGAAGGTCTGCCTAAGAATAACTCATCCTGTCTGGAGACCTGGATGACTGTCTGGAGCCTTGGATGTCTGTCTGGAGATGTTTCTTGCTCTGTTCCCATGGAGATATCCATCCCTGCGTGACTGTGGTCCCACCAGTATCAAAATTCATGGAAGGAACTCGGGCTGCAAGGGTGAGGTGAAGGGGTGAAGGTATCAGGAGAGCAGGGCATGGGCACACACAGCCTTCCTTGCGAGACCCTGAAGTCAGCAAGACAGGCCAAGTTCAACCACAGCATGTCAGATAAAGACTAGACAGAAACATTGGCTTGCTTGTGTCTTTTCCAGACATTCAGTTTCCCTGTTTTCAGGAAAAATGCCATGTAGACACAGTTTCCAATGCAGCTGACATGGTCAATGGCTGGGAGCACGGCAAGGAGCCAGAGGCATGGGCATGTCTGACTGTGTGGCCTCTTGGTACCCAAACGTGCTGTACAACACAGCAGATCTATCTGCCCTCTAAACCTGCCTCAAAACCCAGGGATTCGGAGTCAGTACAGAGGTGTCTGGCAGCAAAAAAGGTGTTGGGAGTTGCCATGAGCCACTTAACCTCTTGACTAATGCACGAAGTCGTTTCTGTCACAGCTGTCTGAACAATACATTTGCCAATTAAGTTAATTCAATCAAATCCCTTGTATCCAGCAGAAAGGGCAGAGCAAATCCAGGTGAGGAAGAGAGAACAAAGCCAAAATTCCCCTCTATGTCACGTAAAAGCAGAACCAAGGGGGGTGTGTGTATATAAATATTTATGGATAATTGCACTGCAGAGCCACAGTGTAACTGAAAATTTGGAAGCCGCTTCCTGGGATGTGTCCTCCCCACCAGAGAAGTGATGGAGTGACTTGGGGAACCAGCAGATGCTCTGTTAAGGGCTTCACTCCCACTTCACTGGTTCAAATACAAAAAGGATGCTCTGGAAGTTTGTTGGCCCAGCAGAGGCTCCACTCACCCTGTGCTCAGGGATGTGATGTCACTCCCTACTTGCCTGCTGTCCAAAGCAAATCCACGTGGAAATGCCAGTGCCCATCTCCAGCCTGAAGGGCAGAGGGGTGGTTGTGAACAGGGGTGGCCATCAGCACTCCTGAGTTCCCATATCTTGAAGTGTTGAAGCCTCCTCTAACCTGCTGAGAAGTTCCCCAAGCTGGAGGTCCAGCTGTGCTTGTAAAATACTGCGTGTTTTCAGACTGGACATAAACACTCCAGGGGATGGGCAGGGTGAAGAGTCCATGTGGTGTAGCACAGATTGCAACAACCACTGACAGATGCAAACACCAAAAGGAGTTCCAAAAGGAAGGATGAGGGTCTGTGGCAAGACTGGAATGTGTAGAATACAGAGCTGTGCCTGTTCCAGGGGGAATGTTCAATGGATGTGCTGCAGCCACTCCTTTGGAAGCAGGATACGGTCACAGTCTGCTATGATGGGCCAAATGAAACTCTTCTTCCTTGACCTGTTCAACCCTGGTGGGGTGGCCCAAGGTCTGCCTAAATGAGGATGTGATACAGTCCAGCAGCAGGAAAAGGTCAGTCAATCAGGGGGTTGCCCGTTGCTGGTGCAACGATGATTAAATTGGGCTTTGCCAGGTTGTTTTGCAATTGGGCTCTTTGCCTATCTGTCTTGCCACGTTAAATATATCCATAGCTACATGGAGGTCATGGTCAAACCCAGGAGATTCCCACCTCGTGCAAATTAACCTCCTTATGCCCCAGTCTCACAAGAGTTTGTAAGAATGTAAGATTGCATCATCCCTGTTTCTGTAGCATCCTGGCAGTGGCTCTCCCCTCCAGGGACTAGGAGAAAGGGAGAGAAATATTGTCAGCTCCTTTGTTTTTTGGGGGTTTTTTTGCCTTTTCCCCTGCTTTTGGGCCTTGTTGGCAGGACAAAGAATGGCAGCTGAGAGAAGATGCCTGTTTCCAGATTGACACCCAGTGAATGGGGCCACTGGTAATCACTGCCAACGAGCATTTATCACCTCCCCAGATTATAATGTGGGGAGCAGGTGTCTGACCTGCAATGACAAAAACACAGAGTGGTGGCAGGAAGGAAGGAAATAGATAAGATGTCATTTTTCAGCACAATTTTTCTCTCTTTAACGTTCTCCTAGATTATGGGAAACAATCATGGGATGGGGGACGCCGATGTTTTATGGTGTCAGAAGGGTTTAAGGTTTTAGGTGCAAAAAAAAAAAAAAGTGATGTTGGATCCAGTATATTATGGGGTATTTATAGGACACACTAAGTTGGTTTTTTTTCAATTTATTTACTTGAGTCAAGAAAGATAAATGGGATTCTGTATCCAAGTACTTGTATCCAAAGGAAATTAAAAGAAACACAGTTCTCTTGAACTTGGCCTCCATTTAGAGCAGAAAAGTGACACAGAAATGACCCTTCTTAGATTAAAGAACTGCTCATGCCTCAAAGGAGGTGGTAGAAATTAGTTTGTAAAAATCTTTCCTCCTTATATTACACATTTTCTGCTTTTCTTCATCTGTACTTTAAAAGATACAAAAATCCACCAAATTTGCTGTGCCCTCTTCCACCACCATTTCTAAACACGCTCTTCTGTGTGACCCATGAATGCTGCTTTAATGCTGACTTCACTCTTCCATCATTGAACATATTTCAAGATGGGAAATGGTTTTAACTTTCCTGATGCGCAGTTTTGGGTTTAAAACCTCATCTCTCATTTTAATAATAGTAATAATCCTTTTCTGAGCTGCTTTCATGTTTTCCATCTGAAGAGCTGGCAAATGTCCTACACATTTAAGCATCACAACATCCTAAGGGGCAGTGAGTGCAAGCTGCCAGGATTCAGATCCAGCTCAGTGCACAAATCAGAGCTGTTTGTACTTGAAACCTTGTTCTGGAGCCATCATTGCATTGTACTGATGGGAAAGGGGGAACTGAGAGGCAACAGGATCTTGCAGGTCACACACTGAATATAGTCTGATGAATCACAGAATTTTTAAGGTTGGACAAGACCTTTAAGATCATCAGGTCCAACTGTCAACCCAGTACCACCACCGCGTTCACCACCAAACCGGGTCCTCAAGTGCCGTAGCCACAGAGTTTTTAACACTTCCAGGAGTGGTGACTCCACCGCTTCCCTGTGCAGTCCATTCAAATGCTTTACCCTTTCTGTGGGGAAAAAAAAAAAAAATCCATGAAAAAAATTCAGAACCCCATCCCTGTATCTCTGGGCTCTTGAGCAGGGAGAGCTGGTTGCAGGCAGAGAGCTGGCAGCTTCTCTCTGCCTGTGAGAAATGCTCACTGGAGATGCTGCAGAGACCTCAACCTTTGTGCTGTCTCCATCTGCACATGGGTTAGTTCAGGGCTCTCTGGGAGAATTTTGGAGCAGTTGTTGCCGCTGCTGAGCACTGAGAGAATAGCTTCTGCAAGAAGCTTTTTCCTCCTCTGTGGTTGATTTGATTGAGATTGATTAGCGTTAACTAATTCTAGGGATAATTTAGAGCCAGAGGCTGCACAACACGTATGATGGGCCTCTCTGTTCTCTTTGTTAAATGGGAATAAACCACATTTTCTTTCGCTGCTTATTTCCAAGCCGTGAGGTCTCTGTGCGCCCATTACACACCTTGTGTCTTGCTCTTCCCATGACAGTTGCAGTGTCTGAGATCAGTGATAAGATCCCCGTTAAAGAATGACCCCACACTTGCCAGCACTGCTCCATGCAGAGGAAAAGCCCATGTGGGATGACACGGGGAAGGCAGTTTGCACCGGAGGGGGAGGAAAGAAAGAAAGAATGGTGTCTCAAAGACAAGCACCACAAGCTTGCTGTGTACAACACACAAGGGTGAAGAATTCTGTAAAGGAGAGGGGAGGCAGGGGACAGAAAGGAGAGGTGAATGTGGAAGAGAAACCCTGCATGGGGGGTTGTCTTTTACTGCACCCAGAGATGTTCCCTCTCTCCTGTAAGCAGGAACATCCATATCCATCAGCACAGCCCGTCTGTGGCAGCAGCAGGTCCTCGTTGGACAGTATCACACACTGGTACCATGAGATCACAAGGCGGTCTCTGCACGTTCAGATTGGCCTCCGGAGCAGACCTCCATATCCTTGAAAGTCACCCCATCAGAAATTACAGGAGTGAAGAAGAATTTACAAGCCCACCTCTTCTTGTCCTTGACAGGGTGTTCTTTGATGGAAATGCCACAGGACGGAGGCTTTTAGTATTGTTCTACCAAAACTAAACAAAAACAAGGATAAAATTTTGGAGGTGGTGGTAATGACATTCAGGGGGTTGATTGTCTCTATCAGTAACAACCTTCTGGCTAGTAATCTGAACAGAAATAACAATTTGAAAGGGAAGATAATTGAATTAAAAAGGCAACCAAACTGGAGGAATAAGACTTTTGATGAAGAAGGGTGGCTGGGGAAAAAGTAGAGGAGGTGGCAGGGAAAAGAAGCACATCTCTTTAAATTGTCAATCTCTCAGGGCAAGGTTGCTGCAGACATAATGAGTGTCCTAGTGAATTATCTCCCACTTTTATTGTCTGTTGCTACCATGGAAAGACGGGGAGGTGGGGAAACTAACTTTTTTTTTTTTTGAATTTGGACAGACTTAAAGAAGTGGCATCAAATTTGAAGGGCACCCAATCAATCTGTTGTCCTAGCTGCATGAAATTGTATTTCCTTGCCACTTCATATCTTATTTGCAGCAGCTGGGCTGTAAGTCATTGGTGATAACATTCTTTATTATGCAGCCGTGTTTATGAACTGTGCCTGGAAAGAGATGATAGAAATATGCAGCAATATGCAAAGGGGGGGATGCTGGGGGGAGGGGGAATAAATGCTTGTTGCTAGGGCAACCGTGGGGCTATTTTGGGCATCAAATTTTGCAGATGATGAAAAGCATTTTCATGTGATGGTTGGTCTCTCCGGGAAGAGAAGGGGAGAGAGGGCACACAATAAACCAGGAAGATAATATTCAAGAAGGCAGTCACTTAATTTTTTCATATATAAATAACATATATAGTTTCAGCTGTACTGAAAATGCATTAAAACCAAAGGAGTCGGTTCCTCTTAGCTGGGGGGAAGGAGAGATGTTTTAAATAACTAAATGGGAGATGGCATGCAGGTAATTTGGGAGGCTTTCCTATCACACTTGGCACAGCCTAAATCCACCGGTGCTCTCAGGAAACACTACAGGACTCATGGTGTCATCTGTAGTCACCCTTACTTGTCCCTGGTCCCTCTGACCATAGGCAACTAACAGCTCTTTCTCCCAAAAGCTACATCCATCTCTATCCCAGTAGTAATTGAGCCAATTAATTCACAACTCTTTCTGTCACAGGTTAAAAACCACCCCATTTTCAAAGACTGCTCTTGACTCTTGCAAGGATCTAATGATACCAACACTTGATATCCATTAAAATGCTAAATTCATATAAAATGGGAATTGCTTTCAGGCAGTTGCCCTCAGTCAGAGATCCCCAGTGTGGAGGATGAGAGCGGCTCCCACCATGCTGACATCGGGGTCCCAGTGGGAATGGCTGGATGTCCATGGATGGATGGATGTCTCCGTGCACACAGGCTGTTGGAGAAGGTCCTGGGGACTCTCAGGGCTGAGGCTTAGGCACAGAAGCCAGTCTGGACACTAGATGTTCATGTCCTGTCACTACTTTGAGCCCAAGGTAGTACTGAGGAGTTGTGGGGGCCAAGGCTGCTTTTAGAGAGCAACCACAAGTTTCCCATCATTGTCCTGTAAGCAGAGAGCACAGGTGGGTCACAGCAGAAGGGAGAGGGGTGAAATCACCAGCATTTGTCACAGCTGGGACCAGGACAGATCCTCAGCTGGTGAGGCCTGGATGGGAAGGGAGTGGCCCCAATCAGGGTTTTATACCTTCACCTGGGGAGTTCTCAGGGCAGTGAGAGGCTTTGGAACAGTGGAGAAGGACTAGAAGCAAAGTAAGAACTCATCTCTTAGCTTTGGACTCTTCTGAGCACCATGTTTTATGCTCTACACTGATTCTGTTGCAGTGATGCTTTTCTTAATTTGATCTTAGTGGAATTGCTCCAAGCGAGAACAAGCTTATGAGTGTTGTTTGCAGCCCCTGGATGATGACTGTTGCTCGAGCCATTCTTAAAATCCTTGGGACTCTAAATATATTGGCGCATTAAGCTGCTTAAAATGAACTGCGCATGTTTACAGCAAGAAATCTATTTCAAATGCAATATAATGTGACTCTCTTATTGCTCTAAAGTTGTGTTTTTAATTAAGTAGTTATCAGTGGCAGCGAGATTCTTCTTGAATAATTAAATCAAGGTAGTTTAGTGAGTAATTGTAAAGCGAATTGCTGAGACCATCAGGCTGCTGTTGAGACAGTCTGTTTTCTTTCAGAAAATTAATTCAAGTGACGAGTGTTGCTAAGAAAGTAGTAGCGCATTGTGCTGGGTAATGGGCATTTGTCTTGGAATGCTTTGTGTCTCAGCGTTGCTTCTTTTTAATTCTGCCTTCCCAGCTTTCAGTTGCCTTCTCCAGAAACAAATGCTGATGACTTTCCACTTTGCATGTTCCCTCTCCCTTAATCCTCTGCCCCGGGTAGTTGAGCAGAGAAGGCTGAGAAGGGAGTGGGTGATAACTGAGTTATTAAACGACATTAGCACAGACCTGGTTTTACCAACTCCTGCGGGAATGAAGCAGGACTTTCTGGGCTGAATTTCCCACCTTTCAGCCAAGCAGAGCCGAGCCAGCCTCATCTCTCACACTCTGGGGTCTGATTCAGAGTTTTTCCTACTTGTATCTTAATCTGGTATTTAAGGTGTCTCACTTGGCATGTAGTAATCCTCCCGCTGTTAGATATTCTGAACACAAGCAGCCAGCAGATATCTTCCACTGTATTAAACTTTATTTGCCAGGAGATCAAGGGGAAAACCCCTGTGCAAATCCTTGTGTCTGCCTACGGCAGAGATGTCCATCCACATGCACAGTGAAGAAAAATAAGTTCACACCGTAGAAACAATATTTTTATACACTTTTTATGCCTCATGTTCTCTTAGCAGCTTCCCTTGCTCTGCCTAAGGAACATGAGCATTACAGTAATTCTGAGGAAGCTGAGCTGACTCTGGAGCAGCTTGTTGATATTTTCAAAGGCAAAATGAAGAATTAAGTGAGGAGAGCCTGGCCACCATCCTCAGGCATCAGCAATCACACAATAATTTAACAGTTGATGTGTTTTTTTAGCGTGTTTATTCTGTAACCACAGAGTCCGCAAGGACTGAGGGGACACTGATATCTTGTGGAATTACTTCTGTGAAGCGGGATTTTTCCAAAGCACCTCAATAATTTAGGAGTTCAGCCTTACTGAAAAGCATTCAGGTACCTTTGGCAATCCCATTCATGACTCCCCGTTCTGCTTTACGAGCCCGCAGCCCTCCACGGGGGCGTTATTTCATGCTCTAGGTAACAGTGCAAAACTCCTGTGGTTTTTAGCACCACACTGACTTTTCACCAGGAGAACGATTTACAGAGATATTGTTGCTGTAGCTGACTCCATTCCCCATGACTTTTCTGGAGCCTTCCCGCTGTCCCCTCTGGCTATTCCAGGATTTCGTAGCAGAGATGGGCCAGCTTTTCTGCAGCTCCAGGCTCTGCTCTCGAAGCTGTCACTACCTGACAGGGGGTTTACAGGGGAAAAAGGCTCTTTCTGTCTGTGTTTGCAGCTCTAAAATAGAGATATTGGCACCACAGGGGAGAGGAGGAAGCTTCTGGGGCAAACAGAGGCTGCAGAACTGCAGAGCATCCTTAGCTTTTAATGGTTGCTCAAGTTTTGATGAAATGTCAGATTTGAAAAGATTTTAGAAAAATAGTCCCACTTCTTGCTACAGAAGGTGGCAGAAAACTCATATTTTTCAGTCTCTTTTTTTTTTAAGAGAAAGTTTAGACGTGAAAATAATGTTTTATTGTATTTTTTAAGGCTTTTTCTGTGTGTTTCCAACCACTTAGTCCCCCAAGAATGGGCTGACTGTCTTTTGCTGTATATCTATATCAACACTGAGGAACTGGAAACTTTTATTTCATCATTTCTGGTCTCTTCTGCATTGGAGTTACCAGAAACTCTAAGCACAAAGCTGAAACCAGCTTTGTTCCAACAATATTTACACTACACAGCACACAAACAGGTATAAAATTCAGGAATAATATGAATTCAGGCTTTTAATATATTTTTTCCACGGCATGGAAAATTCTGCCTGTGAGTTTAATACCAAAGATAATCAACATCTTGGTGACAGTGAGAAGGTCAGCCTTTTAGCTTTGTTTATTCCAAGGTTAAATCATACTTCTTAGTGATTGCATTGATGTTCTATGCTTTACAAACAAAGGTGTGCCTCCTGGTTGCCAAAAATTGGTCTTTATCATTGCTGAGATGAAGTATGACTGAGGTAGCCAGACTGGAGTTTTTGATGTGGATCTCAGATGAAAAAAATCCAGGCTTGGCTTTACTTGAAACTCAGGTTTAAGGTCGTACTTCGTGACAGGATCTCCATGTAGCTTTTTGATGTGATATATGGAAGTGGATAGAGGCATCTTGGTCTGATGTTTGCTTCTGGGGGTGTAAATCTTGTCTGTTCTGCACTTGCAGATCTCTGGTAACACACGTTTCTGCTCCTTTTTCATCAGGGAGCAAAGAAGTGGAGTTTTATGACACTCTGTGTGGTCTGTGGGTTCTGTCTGTTGTAGGACAAGTATTTAAAAACAAATAAAACCCCCTTGTAAATATTTAAGTGTTCCAGTTTCACTGTTTCTATTCCGTGTAGGATGTGGAAAGGCACATTTTAATCCAAACACTGACAAAGGTGATGGTTTTGCCATCCAACATTTCAGCATAACTACTTTAACTTTTTTTTTTCTTCTTAAAACAACCTTATTTATAACAGAGCAGTGTAAATGAGAGTAAGAGAGAAAATGCATTTTCATGCGGCAGTTTCTATCACCTCACTTCTAAATTTGGTTTACTGGTTTGAATCAGCTCTTCTTCCCTAGAAGGCCCTTTAGTTCTTACTTCAAAGTTTGTTTCTACACGTGCATTTGTGTTTGACCAGCCTTCAATTAAAATAGGTTGCATATCAGGGCTTCTTATAGCATCATTGGAGGAGATTTTAGGGTTTTTAAGACGTTTTTACGTGTGTGTATATGTTCTGATATATTTAAACACACAAAATATGAACTGTGTATGTAAAATATTTAGATATGTGTTTTTTTAGTAACCTAAATGTCAGTCCCAAATCTGTCAGCTCCCCATCCTGGCTATTTCGTTCTCACCCTGGAGAGGAACAGTGTGGTTACCCCTTAGCAGATGCTTTTAATTGTCGGAACCAAAGCCCACAGGAGTTCGCTCAAGTTTGGATAAGATATTTTGATTTGGTGATAAATGAAGTAGAAAAATCAAACAAGATATCTGAAGGCTGTCCCTAGGCAACAGCAGCACAGCCAGAGCATCTGGTGTTCCCTGCAGCAACAAGATGTTTCAAAAGAAAAAACAGGGAATATCAGAAATCATTACTGAAGGAAGGATCGCCCCGGCAGCTCCAGGAATTTGGTTTAAAAAAAACCCCAAACAACAAAACACAAATACACAAAATCCCCCACCTTGTTTGCTCAGAGAATGTTTCCTTTGCTCCAGTGACCCCCCGAAGCCAACAGTCTGTGCTGGGTGGGTGATTCTGCTGTTCATTGTCTTTGCTGCCACTGACTGAGCCAAACTCTGTGTTTGACGGAGTTGCAAAGCAGGAATGGTGTTTTAATGGCTCTTAGTGTAACTTTGGCGGATGGAAAGAGTTGATGTGACTCAGTGCTGCTGAAGGACTGTTTTCTTAGAGGCCTTGGAAAGAGAGGTCGTTTATTGAGGCTTTGGCCTCTGTCCTCTGTGTGTGTCAGACTGAGCATCATTTATTGAGGAGGTTCCCTGTGGGATGTGCCATTTTCACAGACAGAACTGTTGCTCCAAGTAGAAAAGTAGCATCACTTCTAAGAGAAGCTTTAGAAGGCAAGAATTACTCTAAGCAATACTTCTTCCTCATGTCACCACAAGAAAAATCTCAGTCCCCAGGGGTGAAATGGGAGGGTGCCTGCTCTGGGAAGGGAGGGCAGGCATATAAAGAAAGACACAGCCTTGTAGACTAAGCAAACACCAGCTTTATACCCTTGTGGATACTCAAACCTAATGGCTATTGCAGTGTGTGCTTGATTTTTACCGAAGACTTGGCTGCACAGGGCCGGAAGGAGCCTCAAGTGTTGCTACAGCTCCCCTCTCTACTCCAGTGATGGACCAGCTGTGCCTTTCCCTATAATTTCAGCTCTTAATGCCTTGTCCAGGTTCAAGGGGGCACAAACTTTTGCCTTTTAATTTTGAGCCTGAAACAATAGCTGAGCTCTTGGCCTCCCGTCAGGGTGAAGGAGGTAACCTTCCTCCTGGTGGTGTCCTCATGAATAATTCCATCGCTCGCCCACTTGATTTCAGGTTTCCCAAAATAACTGACACTTTTCACACTAAGAGCAAGCAATCCTGGGGAAAATAAAATACATTAAAAAGCCTCGCTACCTTGAGAGAGCCCTGAGTGAGTTGGTGATTTAAAAAAAAAAAAAAAAAGGCAGAAGAGGTTCTGTAGGAAATTTTGAGAGTTGATGGGGAAAAATACCATATCCCTCCATCCTCCCATTTGCAGGGAATATCTGCCTTGGTTGCTTCCTTTGGGATGTGACTGTCTTCTGTCTGTGAATCCACATTTATGGGAGCTGGATCCCTGGGAAGATGGGGAGGGATGACATGGGTGATACAGCACGGCTTGATTTGCCATGGGGATCCATCCCGCCTGCTTGAGCAGCCTTTCCCCTTCAGACAACTCAGAATTTCCTTTCTGAGTGTGACTCCCCTCTTCAGATGTGCTGTACAATGTCTCTCCACTGGATACCCACTGAATGCCTAATTTTTAACCACTCTGTCTGTCAGATCCACAAAAGCTGTTACTGGAGGTGTTTGCATAAAAGAGCTCCACTATAGGTATCTGAGAGCAGCTGGCGATGCTCTAGACAGTCTCCAGCAGTGCTGATCCAGGCAGGATGCTTTAGTCTCCCTGGCTTAATGGCTACGTGTGGTTCCTTAGCGTGCCCTCCCCCTCAATTGCCTCCCGAATTAGCATGCAGAATGTGTCCAGCCTCGGAAAGAAAAGAAGTTTGGAACCTCTTGCGTTCAGACGAGACAGGTTGTGGTATTATTGCAAATAAAACGCAAATCTGACATAGAGGCGTCAGAGGAGAGCGATCAGCCCTGGGCTCTGGCAGCACAGACTGGGGCATGTGGGGAGCACGGTGGCTTTGCCTTGGACAACCCTACTCGGCCCCTTGAGCCCAGCCTGGGTTCAGCCTTTCCTGAGGTGAAGCCTGTCATGAGGTGAAGTGTGTTCACAAGGGTTTTGTCTTGTTTGCACCCTCAATAACAGCATTCACCGGTGGTTTAACCAGCTGGGCAATGCTGGTGTGGAGCAGGACTCCTGCCATACACCAGTGGTGGAAAAAGGGAGGGCGCCTGGGGACATGGTTCAGTGATGGACTGTGCAGTGATGGGTTAACAACTGGGCTTGAAGGTCTTAGAGGCCTTTTCCAACCAAAAGGATTCTTGGTGCAGTTGGTTGCTGCAGCTGGACCCGGCACAGGGGAGCTCAAAACATTGGATTGACCTGTGTGGGTGATAAAATCAGTACTGTTCAGTGGCCACTGCTATTGAAGAAACCTAAAGGCTTTCAGAGTCAATGAGGCTCCCTGAGAGACCTGACCACAGCTGAGGTCCTTCACGGCTGGGTTAAAGCAGAGCAAGAGATGTGAGTCTCCCCAGTAACTGTTACCCCTTTGTGGGAGGGACAGTCAGCGTGTACTGCTCCACCCTCCCTGGGCATCTTTGGTAGCTGGTGTGTTTCCCAATTATGTGAGTGATTAAGGAGCTGGATAATTTCTCCATCAAAATTTTCTGCATGGTTAATGTAAGCTAGTAGCACTTGAGGCATTTGATGTTGTATTTTCTTCTCAATGTTTTCCTTTTTCCTGCTGTCCTTCACCTCTCCTGCCCTTCAGTGCTGTGCTTTCAAGTCTTAAGTCAATTTGGCTTTAGGTTAAGGACAATCTATAACAAGCAAGAGCAGGTATCACATAGGAGAGGGTGCATCAGATAGGAGAGCCCCAACCTGCTGTTTGACATCTTCACCCTGTGATCTACCTCTGTCTCACTCTCGGTCTGCTGTTCAGTCTTGGGATGTTTGCCAGTTCCACACCTGCTTTGTGTTAAACACAAACCGCTCCTCAAGAATTTGCCTGAAATCACAGGTATTTAGAGGTGTTGGTGCCCTCAGGAGCCGGGGTGGCAGGGCAGGAGCCGTGTTTCCCTGGCAATGCGAGTGTGTGCACAGCGTTTAATCCACTGTGTTTTCTTGCTTTGGCAACCTCTGTTACCGGAAACTTCAAGATGAGATGGGATAATGGTAATAACAGAGGAAAAATGCTAAAGGATGATTTGCCTTAATGAGTGCAGATACCCGGGGAAGCAGGTACTGTTTTGGTGCTGTGGCTTTCGTGAAGACGAACTGGCTGTTAGTGCTCGCAGGGCTGGTGATGTGCTCAGAGGTGCAAATAACTGATTCCAAAGTTGATGTAATCAAAGCATAAAAGAAAATTGGGTGTTAGAGGTTAAGCTGTTGTAAATTAAAGCGGCTATGCCGAGCTCATTGCAGTTGTTCTGGGTTTTTGCAAATGTAAGCGAGAGGAGCTGACTCTGTTTTTCCAGCAGTGATGGGTTGGAAAATGCCATTTTCTGGTACGGGAGTAAAAGTGAGTGGGGCAACTTGGTCTTCCTAAAACCGAATATTTCCTGTTAGGGTCTTTCTCTGTGTACTGTAAGGCAGACAGACCTGTTGTCCTCTTACAAGCCGCAAATTACACAGGCAAATGTAATTACCCATTCTCTTTGTTATTAGTGTGCAGCCAGGAAGCTTCAAGCAATCGTCCCTTTCTTCCCTTTCTTGGTATTTCAAAGCTAACTCGAAAGATGCATCCTTGATATTGAACACAATGAGATGTCCTTTTTTTTTTTTTTTAAATTCAATTAAACATTTGCCTACTGTGACTCTTTATTCACTGCAAATTGTCTCTGTAAATAATCTTCATCAAAAGTCAGAACCAATCCCCATTAGTTGTTTAGATTAATTAATGAGTCCCCCTGGAGCCACCCAAATGAATTCAATTTAAACGTCAACAACTTGGCTATGGAGTTTCCCAGGTTGGCATTAAGACAATATTAAACCTGCAATAAGTCACATTTAAAATGTTAATTCAAAGAAGCTCTCCATTTAGAGCATTTAATTAAATCCTTAAATAAACTGCATGGGCTCAATACCAGATGGTTCTGCATTTTCATTGCAGCAGAGAGCCTTGAAGTCATTGAGGGAAGTAATATTGGAGGCATGGTGAAGATAACCAGGATATATAGTGTAATAAAATCTAATCTTGTTTCCAGCAGGGAGATTCAGTGTATGTACACAACCTAGGCTAAAATTGTAAGTTAATTACATTAACCCCAGTGTACTCTGGTATCTGAGCAGCCAGAGATGAAATTAGTCTTTTTCCTATCATAAGATTCTTTTCAACTTCACTATATTAATTTTTAGCCAAATACTTACTCATAAGGAAAATTGAAGTTAATGTAACCAAAGACAAAGTAATGCAGTCTTAATATTCTGAAGGGATTACGGAGGGCCGTGAAAATACACTTTGCAAATGTCACTCACTTTGAATGGATTTGTGGTGGGAAGGTGGGGGAAAAAGAATTATGGCTGTGATCTGCACCATGCTGGGGTTTAATAAAAGTCGTGATTTAAGAAATTCGGGCCTCAGGGAAAAAAAAAAGGCTAAAAAAAATAAAGGAAAAAACGATAAATACCTCTGTCCGAAGGCCCAATTTCCTTCCTAAGATGTAGTGGGTCTCTTCCTCTGCCAGATGACAGGGGTATGAGATCCTTGAAATCAAGTTGAAATTCTGGAGGATGATTTAGGTTAGGATACCCTGTTCAAATATTTGTATGTTTGGGGATATTTTTTGGTCCTTGTTGCAAGAAACATCCTGTTTACACCACACGTCTGCATGGTCAAAGTTCTTGCAGCAAGCAAAGACAAAGACCACTTTCTTTTGGTAAAAGTAGAAATTACATTGGGAAGATAAAGTGGGGGTTTTTTTCTCTTTGTGTATTTGTTTCTTTAAAAGTTGCTTCTGCGATCAGTGTCTTTGGGTGCCAGTGTCCTGATGCCAGTGGTTCAAAAGCTGTCCTCCAGACGGAAATCCTGCCTCCAAAAACCTGACACTTTCCCAGTGCTGGCTGCCTTCTCTCTGGGGTGTTTGATGCAGCTTCCTTGAGCAGCAGATCAACCCTCTGGGTCTCACCTCAACGACTGAAAGCCACCACGAGAAAGAGAGAGCTTTAAACCAGGGGTGTTATTAATGTAGCTTGGCAAAAGGAATAACTTTTTCTCTTAATAGTCAAGAAACTGTAATTCAATTTCCAAAAATACGTGTTCCTTTCTGTTGGGTAATAAAACGCATCAGAGAGGAGAAATGACTTTGCCGTCGTGGCAGGACAGATTTGCACTGTTTGGGCTTTGCTGGGACACTGGTGGGAGCCCAGGTAGGGAACTTGAGCCACATCAGCAGCACAAATTTCACATATATGATTTCATGAAGGACCAGAGTTGGTGAGGAGTGGTCTGAGCCTGTCTGTGCTGGGGTTGAAAGGTGGCTTTTCCTTGGAGAGGCTTTATAACTCTTTAACACACTGGCACAGATTGCCCAGAGAAGTTGTGAATTCTCCATCCCCGGAAATATTCAAGTTGGATGGGTTTCTGAGCAGCCTCCTCCAGTGGAAGGTGTCTCTGCCCATGGCAGGGGGGTTGGACTAGGTGAGGTGTAAAGGTTGCTTCCAACCCAAACCACTCTGTGATTCTATTTTATGATAACTCTCGTTCTCCATCCTCTCCCTGCCCCATGCTGTGGTGATGGTGTGGCTTGGCCCTGTGCCCCCCTTCCCTTCCTGTTGTCACAGCTCTGAGTGATGCTGCTGGGGCTCTGCACCCCAGGATGTGGTCACCCCTGCGCACCTGGCTCCTTCCCTGAGCTCTCTGTGGTGTGCCTGGGGGGATGGAAACACCAAAGCTTTCTTGCTTTGGTAATGACAAGCTCCTGAGCCGCCCCAAAAGTGAAAGGCTGGCTGTAATAACCCCCTGGTTTTGAGAGTTACTTCACTGGAGGAGCTGACTGAGCCGAAATTAGCCATGACAGATAATTTTACATCACTTAAAAGTAACAAGAAAACTCAAAACTTTCTCCTGTGTCCCTGCCTGTCTCCTCCTCCTCCATCCAAGGAAACTGCAGCAATTTGGTGACCTGAAAACATCTGGGGATAGTGGATAACACAGCCCTGTGCCACTGCTTGCAGACACCCAGCTCTTCCAACCCTGCTGCATTGGGTCTCATCCTGATCCCTCTCTGTGGGATCAGAGGGGGACAGGGCCTGGTAGGGGTGGTTTGGGGCTAAATTGGGCCAAATACCACTATAAGCTCGTTTACCTACATGTGTAGGAGTGACAAGATGAACTTGTGAAACTTTCCATCACTTGTTTGACTAGAGAAGCCCCAGATGAAACCCTCTGGAAATTCCCCAGATCTTGGCCGACGTGAAAAGCAACTGCAGTTAAATCAACCCCCAGACTGACAATTTCAGAATCATTAAAACTGAAAATTTCTGACTGCAGCAGTTTCACCACTCAGCCCCTGTGCTGGGAATGGGGCCAGCAGCACATATCATTTCTAGAGTTTGCTTTTGAAGGGATCCCCTGTAGGATTAGCGTTCCTTTTGGTGTGCATCGTGTTAACTGGGAGATGTTCTCCACCAAGGACAATGCTAGAAAACACTGGTGAATTTTACCTGTTTTCTTGCCTTCTTAGGTAGTTTTTTTATATCTGAGGGTCACTGCTTGGTCACATGTCCTGGTTTCAGCTGGGATAAAGTTGATTTTCTTTTTAGTAGCTGGTGCAACGCTGTGCTTTGAATTTAGCATGAGAATAGTGTTGATAACACACTGATGTTTTAGTTGTTGCTGAGTAGTGTTTACCCTAAATCAAGGGCTTTTCAGTGTTCTCTGCAATGCCAGTGAGGAGCTGCACAAAAAGCTGTGAGGGAGCATGGCCTGGACAACTGATCCAAAATGGCCAAAGGGGTATTCCATGCCATGGAAAGTTATGCCCAGTATATGAATTGAGGGGAGTTGTCTGGGAGCTCCCAGTCACTGCTCAGGTACTGGCTGGGTGGTGAAAAACTGTATTGGGCATCAACTGTTTCTCTTGGATTTTATTCCTTTTCATTACTATTTTTATTGCTATTATTATCATTAATATTTTCACTATATTTTATTTTGTTTCAATTATTAAACCATCCTTATCTCAGCTGCCAAGGTTTACCTTTTTTTTCCAAATCTCTTCCCCATGGGGCCGGGGGTGGAGGTGAAGTGAGCAAGGGGCTGTGTGGTACTTAGTTGCCAGCTGGGGTTAAACCATGCCAACCTGCATGCTCACAAGGAGGTTTTGAAGCACTCGGCTTACCAAGGGGCTGGCTGGTTTTTGTGTTGTGGGATCTCCTTACAGCTCGGTGAATGGGAAGCTTTACAGGGATCAGGCTGGGAGCTGGGAGAAATGCAGGAATTATACTTTTTAGTGTCTGAAAGCAGAGTAAGTTAAGCAAGCTCTGCTCAGTGAGATGAAGATGCTGCTTGTCTTCCCATGTTCACACACCACTCTGCAGGTCCCAGCCCAGGTATCTCGCAGCAGAGCACTGGGTCATCCTTCAGTGAAGCTCAGAGCTGAGTTCCTTCTGTTTTCTCTCTTCGATGAATGGAAAATAGATGCTGTCTGCCTCTCTCGTGTGGTGCCCCGGGTCTGTACTGAACTCATGAAGTGTGTGCAGACTCGTTCTGTGTTGCACAGCACCTTGGGCATCCAATTAAATCCTGCCCCAGGCAGCAGGTGCCGTTTGCTCCCTCACTCAAGTGCTGCAAGACTCGCTCTCCACTTTTAATGTGGCCTTCGCAACCATAACATCTCATGGCATCATGATTTAACATGAGAAGGGCATTCAGAGGAGTGTGAATGTGCTGGTGGCTTTGTTAGCATGGGGCAGCAGAAACGGAGAGGTGCTGAGAAGGGTCCCAAAGGCCCTTTCCCTTCCCTTCCCTCGGGGGTGATGGATTGGCAAGAGAAGAGGGCATGAGACTGACCTGGTTGTAGGGAGCTGGATTTGGGAGCTGGTGGCTCGTTCATTAGAAACATAGCCTGGTTTTATTTATTGCTTAATGAGGATACATTTAATAGTAATGTAAGGCAGTTCACCAGGTATTAAAGGCAAAACCTTGTTCACCCTTACCTGCTGCCTTGGCACTGGTATGAACCCTCACCTTCTTGCTTGCTCTGCTGCATTTTGCTTTATATCCCATGGCTTGTGCTCTGGGGCTTGATTTGGTTAGCTGAGGCTGTGGGGAGACAAAACCAATGAGGAGGATGAAATAGCCCCAGAATGATGCTTCCATAACCCAGTAAGCTCTTTCCCTGGCAACATCAAGTTCTTGCAATACAGCTGCTCTTGGATTGCCCTTCCCTGCCCTGAAATACCCTCCCTGAGCTGCTGAGACAGTGAATGCTGCCCAGAGGCCATGGGAAACACCACTGTTGGTACAGACCTGGACTGGGAAGCAAAAGGATGACCTGGTGCAGCTGGTGGTGGATTTTTTTATTGTTATTTTTCCTCTCGTGAGTCCAGCTCTGCCCAATTTCCTCCCCGTCAGATCTGTCATTTCGAGCCCCCTCTCCTCCAGGTCTCTGCCACGGGACACACGTGTGAATGTGTGGCCAAATGTTGTGCCAGCAAGTTGGAAGAGGTACTGCAGTTGCCACTCACTGTGCTGGCTGGAGTCCTAAAGAGCTGGCAAGCTCTGCATTTCCTAACACCATTTTTAAGTGTCAAAGCTGTCTAAAAGCCTACCCAGCAATGGAGTCTCAGTGGCACAGCTCTGATTAATGAGCTGTCGTGCATTTGGTGATGCCTTTTACAGCTCTACTTGACCCCAGTGTCATCAGTCCCCTTCCTTCACCGCACATCCCTGCAGTTGGCTGTGAGCTGGGTGTTACCCCGGAGCCACCTCAGGCTTTGGGGGAGTTTTTGGAATTGCCTCCAGCTGGTATTTACCTGCAATTTCCTCTGTTTGACTCCAGCAATTATGTTTGTCCTTTCCTCTGCTGCTCTCTGCTTACCCTGCATTCTGCTTGTTCCCCTTGCTCTGTGAAGTGGTAGGTTAGATTATATATTAAGCCTCTCTTATTTCTCCAGGGCTTGCTGGGCAGGGATTTATGAGTGTCTTAATTCCACAGTACTTGGGGCAGGGGAGTGTTTGCTTGCTTCCTGGTGGACGAAATAACTAAGAACACAACGACATAAGAGGAGTTTTCCCAGTTATTGGTCTTTATGATATTTTTTTTAATTAATCACGCAAAAGGAGCAATGATGTGCACACAACATAGTGTCTAAACTACCAAATGCAGAGGTCCCAGATGAACACCTAAAGCTGCAGAGTTCACTTTGTCCTGTTAACTCACTTCCAAAAGCATTTAGGATTAAAATACACTTTAAACATAGCTATGGCTCTGTCAACAAGACTGTGTTGGTCAAAAGGTAGGAACAGACTGGCACAGCAAGTTCAGTCACCAAGCAAACCTCTCCTTCTCCTGGCCACCCAGCCTACCAGCCGCTGCCTTTCCTGGGAGTTCCCGGGGTTTGCTCCTGCTCTTCCTTAGCTCTTAAATAAAACCCCCTGATGCCAATGCCAAAGGATGGCTATGGGTGTGCAATAGCCATGCATGGTTCTGTTCTCACGTGGTGAGCCTCAAAGTCATTTCAAATGAAGTAAAAGACAGAGAAGATCTCACCTGCTAAATACTCAGCTGCCCTGTGGTGCCAAGGCTATTGTTAGTAGGGAGGGGTTTGAAAGTGTTTTGCTGGTTCAGTTCTTTTCTTGGTGAAGTCAGTGGCTCGCCTTCAAGGGTAACAGGGGACTGTTTTCGTGTCTAGCTGAAAATCCTACTTTTCATGGGTGAAGTCGGGGTGTCTTGCTGCTGTGTTGTGGCTGTTGCCTGAACCAAACACATCCTGACGTATTGATAGTAAATAAATATTTCCGCAATGACATTTTTGTTGTTTGACTTTTTTTTGCCCCCACCTCCTCCCAGCTGCATTCTTCTAAAATGAAGTAGCAGCAAAATGGCAGAGAGATCCATATTCAGCTAATTTTTTTTCCTGGTCAGTTACTGGAATGGTCACAAGGAGCAGTTCTGTTTCCCCAAATTCAAAAAGAAGTCCCACAGCTCGTAGAGGGAGCTCTCTGGGATGTCCAAAGGCAAATGGAAAAGCAGAGAGCATGATTTATGAGGGGTTTGTAAGTGGTGGCATTGGATCACTCTATATTCTGTGTGCTCAGTTTCAAATGA
The DNA here is from genome assembly GCA_013396775.1 of Cephalopterus ornatus. Classification (NCBI taxonomy): domain Eukaryota; kingdom Metazoa; phylum Chordata; class Aves; order Passeriformes; family Cotingidae; genus Cephalopterus; species Cephalopterus ornatus. The sequence continues at coordinate 273,375 of VZRE01004820.1, read as the reverse complement.
GGTGTAAACTGAAGATTCTCCCCACCTGTGGTCATTAAATGCCTTATGGCATTTTTCATAAGACCAGGGGATCTCGGTGAAATCCCAACTCGATTAATTATATCCCGCTTCCCTAAAGTTCTTCCTGTGGTTACAAGAAGACGCTGCATCTTTCCCTCCTTCCTGTGTTGTCAATTAGAGTGCAGGCTTGTTAGCTGGTTTATTATCTGTTTCCCTTTTAAAGAGGCTCAGAGGCGGTTTTGTCAGGGCTGAATGAAGTACAGAGTAAATAGTTTGTATATTGGAACACTGTGCTTAGGAAAGACTTTGGGAGATCTGTGGATGAAAATGTCTGTTTGTGTGCTTTTTTTTTTTTTCCTCCCCTTAATGAGGGCTATATGTATCAAAGGTATCAACCAGCAAGCACCTGAGTCCACCTGTGGCTTGAAGAAACAGCTTAGGAACTCATCTGTGAGACGTGACTGACTTGTCAGCTTTCTTTTTGTCCTCCTGCGCTTGCATCCTCCCTTATCTGTGTGTGGTGATGGGTAATGCCTGGCTCCCAGTAACAAATCTCAAAGGGCTTTGCTCAGCATGGTCCAAGTCGTGAGCAGGGCCTGCAGCAATGACAAAGACCTCCTGTTGTAGTCTAAAGGTCCCCACACAACACTGCTGGGGCTCTCCAAAAAGCTTATCTGGTAGTTCCATTTAAAAAAAATAATAATTTTTTCGTTTTCATTTTTGAAGCTGAAGGTAAAATGAGCGATTACGGCTGTTGTGGTTCTGTGATAGATGTGGACTGCCCTGTCCCAGGAGGTGAGCAAACATGGTTCTTTGCTCCCTGAGTGGGACAGTGGAAGCACTGGAGACCCTCACCCTGAGGCCGATGCCAACTGCCCATGGGGGATTTAGCTTGTGTAATGCTTTCTCCTTGGCAATGGCAGGCAAATGGTGAAGACAACACAGTGAATGCCAGTTCTGTGCCTTCCCTCCAGACCACTCTTTAAGTCTAAGCCCATGAAACACATGGATCTGTGGCTACCTTTTCTCATTGCAATCAAACGCTTGGGCGCTTGCACGCATTTCCCTAGAGAAAATAATTTTGGGGGGTCTTTCTGTTGCATCTGTCATGATCTCTCTTATGCCAGGCTTGCTGGTTTTTGCTTTGTGAGTCAAAAAAGAAGTGAAGTTTTAGCTTCTTGAAAGGGAGGAAACATCTTGGATGCTTTGTTAGGCGACCAATACGTGCTCCTGCACACAGGCATTAGTGCCAGTGGTGAAGGAGGTAGTTGGTGGTGTTAAAATCAGCACTACTGGTTTAGACCTAAAGCTCCGTTCTTCTGGCATTGACTCTGTCCTTCCATTTAGAGCCCACGCCCTGCCAGCCCCTGCTGTGGTGGAGGTTGGCATTTGCCCCCGGTGAGCACTGGCCAGCCCAGGGAAGATGCACAGCTCCGGGTGTGGGTTCTGCGCTGAACCCTTTGCTCCTGAAAGGCTGGGACACAGCAATTTGGGGCAACATCAGGAGTTCAGGTGTTGCACAGAGGGTTTGGCAGGGCTGGCACAGGCAGGAAGGCAGTGCAGGGCTGATCCGGACCCGTGTGCCGTTGGGGTCCCAGCACTGACCTGCTCATCCAGGTGACACTGGGAAGGGGAGACTTCTCAACGCATTTGTGGCATGTCAAGCACAGCTCAGTTCTGGTAGCTTCTCCCACCTTTGACTAATTGCTGACCTGACATCTTTCTGATAGTGACCTTGTTTCAGCTAGTAATTCAAATATCTTTCAGTGTCAGAAATAATAAGTGCCACAGTGAGATGAACAAGCAGAGCTTAAGTTGAACACAGATTAATGGGGTTTTAATATTCCTAATTTAATCACTCCTTTCTGTCTGAATGTGTGCAACATGATGTAGCAGCTAATTATTTTTTTAACCATGATGAGGATCTTTCCTAATCATTTTTATATTTAACATGAATGAAGGGAGGGCAGTGATTAATGAGGGAATAAATCTTACGAAACAGAAGCAAGCACATGATCAGTTAAAAATACAGCTGTCTGATTATTCTTTTTTCCCCTTTCCCTGTACTGCAAATACTCAACCAGCTGCACCTTCTCAGCTCAATAGCAAGCTGTCTTCAGCCCTAAAGAGAGACCTGAAACTTTCCTTATCCCTCCAGTGCTTCTGTTGGCATCTCTCTGCGTGATCATCTTTGTGATGAATGCAGAGTTATTTTTCTTTAAAAAAAAAAAAAATTGCCCCACTAGATACATTAATGGTTGGATAGATGTCTTTTCAAATATTTGTTCCTGACAGGGTGTTTGGAATTGCAGATGAGAAGCAAACCAGCTCTCAGCATCTGTCTGTTGCTACTGTACGTTTCCATTGTGTGAAGCAGAGACAAAGCCAGGCAATTCAAAGCTTAAGTGGATGCTCTTGAGATCTTTTATTTCCCCCACTCTTCCCTCCCTTTTCCCACACTTGGCTGCATCTCTTCTGTCTAAATTCTACTTTTCCCTCCATCCCTCAATCCCCATGGTCTGGTTTGGGGTGTCTGTCTTCTCCCTGTAATTTCTCCCCTCCCGCTCGTGTCCCTTTGTGCATCCTCACTGACTGGTAACTTTAGGGGTTTTGCTGAGCTCTGGGGTAGCTCAGGACTGAAGGTTCTGATTGCCAGAAGTGTGCTGTGAGGCCTTTTGTCACTCTGGAAGTGCAGGCTGATGGTGTGTCAGTCTGCCCCCAGGATGGGGTGTGCTGGCTGTTTCGGGGAGCATCACTTGAGCTGGGCACTGCAGTGGTGGCAACCTGAGCCTGGGGCTGAGGACCTGGGGTTTACACATGGAAAGCTGTAGCTGTGAATGCAACAGTGCCCCTCCATTCCCACGGCCGTGGATAATCCATAACATTACCCAGAAAAGATCTGAGGGTTTTCCTGGGGTGATTTGATTTTAGTTTATTTTGGTGGAGGGTGGGGTTTTTTTGTAGGTTTTTTTTCTTTTTCTTTTTTTTTTTTTTTTGGAGGAGAGACTGTGTAAATGCTCCGTTCAGCTATGGAGATAATTCAGTGGGTTTCTCAGCAACGTGAGGTCATTTTGGATGTGTCTCTCCTCACCAGCTAACAAGCAGAATTTTAATAACCGATCAAGATGAGCTGTGCCCGAGCAGTGCTGGCAGCTACCCTCTAACCTTGGTGTCTTCTGCAGATAGTAAAAATGATCTAATTGGCTAAAAAAGAAGGATAGGCTTAACTACAACTTCTGTTGCTTAACACCTTGTCATTTTTTCTTGTTGAGTAGAGAGCAACCAAGCTCAGTGAATCAGTGTTCCCGGCGCCAGTGTCACATACCAGTGGCTTGATGGATGCTTAGGAATTTTGGGATCCTGTAGTGCAGTGCAGAAGGGCTGTGGGCTAACACAGTACAGAGACAAGCAGAGGGATAGGAGCATGTAAGGAAACAGTGTGGTGGACCAGTTCCTAAAATTAGTATTTGGGTTTTTTCTGGCTAGGCACTTAATTAAAATTTTACTCTGGCAGATCAGATCTGGTTCTTGCTGCACAAATGTTAACTCCATCAAAAGAAAAGCAGAGGGAAGATGGTTTTTTGCAGATCTAAGATCACTAATGCACATTGGGAGCAGAAGTCGCCCGGTGAGATCCTGTGTACCTGAGCCTGTAGACAGCAGGAAAGATCTATTCCCTTGTTGAGGGAACAGAGAGATTCAAATCAGGAGCAAAATTTTTTCCAAATAGTTTTTTTTCTCTAAGACTTTCTTCCCCGTGAAGTTTCCTTGGCCACTTTCTGTAGCCCTGTAAATGACAGTGGCATAATTACATTTGTCTTCCAAACTGCCTTTCCTTGAGGGCAAGCTCCACTTTGGCCTTGATTCGATTGTGTACTTTTAATCTCAAAGAAAAGCTAATGCATAAGTATTCATTACACAATTGCATTTTTCTATGGTCAACATCCCCTCGTATAATTACAGGTTCCAGCTGAATGTCACTTCTTTTCTCTCTACTTCAGCTCCCTCACAGCACAGTCTCATACTCCTGAAGCTTCCCTGCATTCATGTAATAAATAAATAATCACACCTTTTCTGCTGTCAAAGCTGAAAGCATGCACAGCTGTTTGCCACAAGATGCACTGGGACTGCAAGGTACAACATTTCTTAATTAGACTGACCTGAGGTTGCTGGGTTTTTTCTTTTTTTTGCCTTTTTTTTGGGTTTTTTGTGTGTTTTGTTTTTTTTTTTAAGCAGCTTCATTAGCTCAGGAGCTTAATTGCAAATGACTAGACAAGCTCTGCTCGTGGTTACTAGGAAAGGTTAGAGTATTTCTCACTGGGGATTAGATCCTGGGAGACGTTTTGCAGCTTGATTTTTGTGGGGAAGGTTTTAGGTGTGCTCAGAGCATCTTAGCACTAGGCTCAGAATTAGCAAAATAATTAGGACTTGAAAGCAGAGAGGGGGGCTGGGGCAAAGCCCAGCCAACCTTTTTGATCTTACAACTCACACTGCAAAATCCACATGGAATTGGGAGAAACAGGCTATGGGAAGGGAGTTCTGGAAGCAAAACTGGGGGATGACAGGTCTCCACGCCGCTGTTACAGGATGGGGACTGGATAAACGTCAAGTTGGGCTGTGGGGCCAGCTGATAATAACCTCCCATGGTCCCTCCCACAGTGGGGAGTTCACGGCCCCACAGCCATCCTGCCAGCACAGCTCTATACTCATGTGCACCCAGACCAAGGACTATGGTAGAGTGACCTGACGGCCAAAAGCCACAGTGGCCTCTGTCACTTGGTCTGTGTCACAGATTTTATCTGTTGGTAACATCCCTGGTGTTATTTATATGTTATAATGTCATATGTTACCATTATTGGTATCATTAATGAAGGAGCTTTGCAGCTTCCATGCTTTTTGAGGTTTTCTTTCCTGACCTCGTGAAGGACTCCACGAGGAGAGGGAGGACTTGGGGAATCGCTTATGAGAGGTTTCCATGTTCCTATGGGGTATAAACAGGCAAGGCAGAGTCAGAAAAATTTGAAAGAGGGTTCTTTATGCTGACCAGTGTGTCCCATTTTTTTCTGCTCTGTACCTGATGCTGATACAGGTTGCCCAGAGAAGCTGCGGCTGCCCCATCCCTGGAAGTGCTCAAGGCCAGTTTTGGACAGGTCTCTGAGCAACTTTAGTCTACTGGAAGGTGCCCCTGCTCATGGCAGGGGGTGGAACAGTATGATCTTTTGGGTCCCTTCCCACCCAAACTATTCCATCATTCCATGATATAAAAGCATTTCTAAGACCTGTATTCAAGGGGGTATTCTAGGGGATGGTTTTTGCTACTACAGTTGAGTTCAATAAAGCAAGGTTTGGGTGTCTGCTGACCTTCAGTGCCCCTTCCTATCTACATCTGGCACTTGGTGTTTGTAGGTGAAAGCAGGGATGGAGTCTATATGTGGGAGCTCTGTTCTGGGGGGTCTGTGCTTGGTACGAGGAAGCAGCAGTTGTGATGGGAGGCTTTGGATCTCCTCACTTCTACAAGTGTGCAGAGAATGGTGTGGTGAGTGCAGCAAAAGCACCAGCTTCCCTTGCACTGCCCAGCCCCGTGTTGATTTGCCTGTGCCCAGAGCAGGAGCAGCCTCTCCAAGGGTCACCCCTTGGGACAGGCAGGGCAGTGGCTGTTCCCACTGCTCCCTGCCCTCTGCAGAAGCTGCCAACAAGACACTTGCTGAGATGCAGGACATTATGCTTCTGCTAAAGCAGTTGCAATGCCACCAAGCTCTCTGTGTCCCTCTGCAAAACTGAGCACAAAACTGAAGGCAATTTTTAATCTCTATCAACCAGGGAGGCATCCGGGCTATTTGTCCGAAGGCAAGAGGATCTGTGACCTTATTTCTTCCCTCTCTTAGTCTTTTGGCTCTTAGACCGTAAGAAGCCTGAGTAATTCATGTCCCTTATTAGTCTGGGCCGGGGAAAAGAGGGTTTTGAGTCGCTTGTGTGACACCCGAGTTCTGCTGCACAACAAATATACTCGGAAGGCTTTGTCATATATAACCCACTTGAAGCGAGAGCATTCAGGTAAGGAAATGAAGGGCTGCAGGGCTCAGCTGTGCAAGAGGAAAATAATTAGGGCATGTTTATCTCATGCTCAAGCCTGCAGAGGTGAAAAGCAAGGGACAGGAAGGCTGCTTCAGAAAGAGCTGGGAGTGGGGAGGGCAAGACAGAAAGGACCTGACAAGGGAGTGAATTAAACTTCTCCAAAAGACTCATATCACTGGGATAAGTCCCCCCTCCCTCCCTGTTCCTGCTCTAATGGAGGACAAGCTCTGCCTTGCTGGCTTTTCTTTTCAAGGTCTCAGGACCTGTTGTTTTAAAAAGGTTAAAGCCCTGGAGCTGCTGGGGGAAGGCAACACTCTTTCAAAGATGCCAGGTGAAGAAAACCTTAATTTCTAGGGTTTACAGGCTTGCTAGTATAAAAGGGAGAAAAATATCTTCCAAATGTGAAATAAGCCTTGGGTTTCTTTTGTTTTGTTTTTTTTTTTTTTTCCTAAGCACAACTGAGTTCTGGCTCAGATGAGATTCCTATTTCTACCTAAGTTTAATATATCTCTAGAGCCTCCCTCCTCACTATGGAGAGCTGAGTGCACACATGGTCACAGCCAGGGTAAAGCTGCTCCACGGGGCCATGGCTCCTGCTATCCCTGTCCTGTCCTGTGGTCAGGTGATGGAGACTGCATCAAAGCAAAGGAGGTTGAGCAATGTGACATGGAACTCTGGCTGTTCCTTCCACATCTCCTCTCCCCACCGACCCAGAGAGGTGTGTGGAGTTCACAGCAGTTCCTGCAGACTTGCTCAAGTCAAAACCCTTGGCATATCCTTCGCTTGTTCTGTGCTGTTTGCTCTCAAGCTGCCTGTTCTTTCTGGGCTTCAGACCTGGCTTTTCATGATTTGCACAGGCACATACTGGAGCAAATACAGCCCTTGCCAGTCTGCAGGTCTGGCTCAGTGGCAGAACCCCAGAGAAAATATTTTCATCCCAGGCTTTACCCCCAGTCTCCTTAAAGCCCTGAAGGGTTTCTGGTTTCTCTCTTTCTGCTTGCCTTTGCCCCTTAGGGCTTCACATTTTCCTTGCCACCTGTGCTGGTGCAGGTTCCTCTGGCACCTCCTGGCTCTACTCTTTTGCTGGTCCCTGTGCTTGCAGAGGGGTGTGGGGTGAGGATGCCGGTTCTCCAAAGCAGTAGGATTGCTGCTGAATGGGCACTAGGCTGCTGTGCCTGTCACATCCATGGCTGCTCCTGATTGCTGGAGGCCAGGGGAAGGTCGGAACCCACGGTTTGACAAATGCCTGCCCAGCCCAGGTGGGTTGTTCAGAGGCAACCCTGGCCAAAAAAATTGGAAACTGATGCTGTGACTGCTGTAAGTTTGGAAATGTGGTTACTCCTATATCTGGAGAACAGTGACCAGAAAAAGGGGAGGAGGGGATGGGAGTTTAGCAAGAAGGATTCTACCCTGGTCCTAGAGACTTTTGCTTTATCTCCTCCCCAGGAAATGCAGATTTCCACGCACAGCTCTGAGGTTCTGCTGCTTCCCTGCTGCCTCCTGGGCAATAAAAGCAGAACTGGGTGTCTCCTCTTTTGCACAGCTCACCTTTATTTTTGGCCAAAAAGATAATCTATTTAATCCTACCACATCCTCTACGAGACGCAGCTTCCTACATCAGTTCTGTGCCCCTGAGGGTAAAGAATTATTCAAGGCATCGAGCCTGACCTGGATTTTGTGTGATGTGATCGCATCCAGAGCATGGAAATCCATGCGATCAAATGGCAAATCTCTGAGCCTTGGCAGATATGCCTCCTGCTCTGCAAAAGCATGTTGCCATGGCTACATCTCAGTGTGAGCATCTCTCTCCTTATCCCAACGTCTTTTCTTCTGCCAGGGTCGCTGCCTGTGCTCAGAAACCCACCCTGTCTTGGGCAGTGTTGGGCTGGGGCTCTCCAGCAGCACAGAGGCAGTGGGTAGTGGGTCACAAACTCACTCCTTTGAATTAGAGCTGGGTGAATTGTTGCCAATGACTCCTTAAACGGAAAAAAAAATGAACCCAGCAAGAGCTTGAAATACCTGTCAAAAAAGCTCCTTCTGTTTATGACTTGAGAAGAGAGAAAATGAAAAGCAGACGGGAGGTGGCTGCACAGAGAGCTGGGAAACCTAAGCTCCAGCTCTGCCCTTCCTGATGCAAACACCTCTGCCTGCTGTGGTCCCATGCTTTGAAGGGGTGACAGTTACCTACCACCTAAAGGCAGCTCGAGCTTTATAGATGAAAGCCACTGAAACTATGTTTTGGGCTGTTACACTTGTCTGAGAGCAACTCCTCTGTCACACAACAACAGTTGTGGGTTTCTGTCACAAAAATACCCCTGGATGTGTTTACAGGCTATAAAAGCAGAAAGAGAGGAAAGCTGAGAAAGTAACAGTGTGTGTTTGGGAGGATGTTACTACTGGGATGCTTAACTACCTTGACTGAGCATGAAAATCCTACATAAGACCACAGGACCCAAAGCATGGATGTCAGGGTTGAAAAGTCCAGGGTAGTTCCTGACTGGGGGGAACAAGAGCCCCCAGTGCTGTACTGGGAGGAGAGTGTGGGGTTCCCACTGCTCTGCTGTAAGGCAACTGGCAGCAAAACGCAACATCTTCTTAGGATTTTTATAGTGCCAAGTTGGTCCCTATTTGGTTCTATGGTTTGCATTTTTCCAAGCCATCCCCACTGAATGTGTGTTATCTCACTTAGGGATATTGATTAGGAATGAAACCAGTAGGTTTGTTAGCCAAAGGAATCGTGCAATTAGGAAAAATAAGGTTGTTCGGGGCCAAATCCTATCAGCTGAATTCAAACTGTCTCATGTCGGTGAGGTGTATGTGATCACTAGTGCATATCCAGCTTCACAGTGCCAGATCCTTCTGCCAAATCTTCAGAGCAATGAGTCCAGAGCTCACTGTCCACAGTCAGTGGAGAAGGGGAGGCACTGCCAGAAGGTGGAATGTGTTAAATGGGCTCAGCTGCCCAGTCCTGTGCCACATGTGCCTCATCCATGCTGGATGCTGCCAACTGCTTCTATATTGTCAGACAACTCCTCTCAATTCTGGGGAAAGCTGATGGTTTGTGCCCCACAGCAGCCAAGCCTCTAACTCATCTCCTGCTCACGCTGGTGCTGCAGCAGGGGGGAAATGCTCTGGATGAGGAATTTGTGTGCTCCAAGAAGCTGCTTTGAGTATTAACTATCCCCCAAGAGGGTGTTTGTAACACTGGTTTACGGGGTCTGGACAGCAAGAGAGTGCTCCTCTCCCCTTTTGGCTTCACTCTTGGTATGAGCAATGATTGTGGCAGCAGGGAAGGTGCAGGTGTGGCAGAGAAGGTGCAGTGGTGCTGCAGCAGAGTTCCCATCTCTTCTGACAGCATCTCCTATACCTTGGTGTGCATAACCAGAGAGGTTTTTCAGGGCTAGGGATGAAAAGTAGCTGAGCATCAAGCAAAAGAAATACAGGAGAGAACTTCAGGTGGTTGGGATGAATCTGTTTTCTCCCACTGCACGGATTTCTGGAGTTCCTCCTGAAGGGAGCTAGAAAGCATGTGTATCTTCTTCCTCTTTTGGTTTTAATTGTGTATTCTAATATGAAACTGCAACACAGACGCTTATTAAAGTCTCCGCCTTCAGAGTGGCTGTGTTTGATAGAAACCCCAGAAAATCCCCTGAACCGCAATGTGGGAATCCAATTCTTTTCAGTTGATGAGACTGTAAACACATTTCCTTGGATTTGCAAGAACCATAGCAAGAGTTTCAATCATATGAATAAAGCAAAAGAATATCTGATAGGGAATATTCCTGCTTTGCATATTCAAAACTTGCAGCCTTATTCTTAGGCAGCATCTTTTCAAAGGAATGAGCTATGAAGAGGGAAAGAAGCATGGCCCAGGGGATTCAGGCAAAGATCCTCCAAAATTAGCACAGTTGGGAGGGGGTATTCTCTCCATCAAATTTAAAACTACCAAGACAGGTACCCAAATTTAGAGCCCAGGTGGCTGCTGTGGCCAGTACTGTCTCTCTGTTTAGCTCTGCTCCCAGTTCAACACCCAGTGACCAGAGGGATCTTCAAAGTTTAGCTTAAAGAAGCTTTGGGTTGGGATGAATATCTTTACCCACGAGTGCCTGTGCTGTGGCAGGTGACCTCAAGGATAACTGTGACGTTTGTATTAAGTTGAGCTGAACCCCCAAATTCCTTTTTCACTGAAGCTAGGTGTGTTTCCCTCCCATGCCATTTGGCCTGGTAGCTTCAGTAGAGGAGAGCTATAAATATAAAAATAACTTGACTCATGGTGTTTGCTATTGAGTGAGAAATCCCATAATACCAGATACCTAATAAGGTACTCTTTGTACCTTAAAAACAATTGGCAAGAGCTGATTCTATAAATGAAACCTATCTTTGGTGAGAAAGTTCTTACATTTGCGAGGTAATTTTCCTGTCTCTTGTGTTTATGTTCCTTTACCAGCTGGCCTACAGAGTCCCTGTGTGGCTGGCTGGAAAATGTGGCTAGTTACACTTCCCTTCTCTGTGCCTTTTGGGAATGCTTTTTAAAAACAAAACTGTTTTCCAGAATTGTAACAATTTTCTTGGTCACAGCATACTCCAAAAATGAAGCTCTTGCCTCAATTTTTTTAGAACTTTATGAAAACAAACACTAATTCAGCTTTTAGTTTGTCTGCATATAGAAACCTATATGCAATTTGACAAGAAGTCAAAATATTTCCCTTCTCAGTACCGTGGCAAGTTGTGTTTATTCCGTGAAGACAATGGGATTGAGGAGCAGGGAACAGCATGAGGAAGTCTTGCTGCTGGTGTGATAACTCCTTTCCAGATGAAGCCGGTCTTATATCTTGGTTTGGCACTAAAATGCTGACTTCAAGGACTGTTGGTATCTCTTCCCCAGCCCTTTGGTGTACAAACTCGTTAATGTGCAAGAAATTGTACGTATGCAAACGGGGGGATGATAAGCAGCCGGCTGGCCCTGCGTTGATCCCCTGGCATTTTGGCTTCTTCCCACTTCCACCGGCCCTGCCCGTGCCACTTTTCTGGAATCCGCTTGATCGGAGCATCTTACAAAGCCTTAAATGGGAGATAGTAGCATTTCTGATCTCATTTTCCAGTATTTCAGCTGTGCCATAATCTATTTACCACACAATTTGTGTCACTTTGATAAGCGGCTGCTTCAAGACTGCATTTATTAAAATCAAGAGCAGGGAGAGCTTTCAAGTCTCTCAAGTGTTGTAATAAATGTTTGAAATTAGTCATTACAGTGTTTGCCATGGTTCATATCATAGACTCTATCTAAATGACAAATGATCACAGCCTGGACATGAACTTTTTTCCCTTTGGTGGTGCGTTTCCAGCAGGACAGGGATGATGTTGGGCTATCCCAACCCAATCCAGCCCAAGCTGGGGAGGGAGGAGTGGAGGATAGGGAAGGTTTCACTGGGAAACCTTATCAGAGTCTCAGGGATATGGCTTTGAGCAGAGAAGTGCTGGCTCAGCTCTGACTTTGCTGGCTAAAAATGAAATAAATCTGAAAAACAGCCAAAAGCCCCAAGAAGGAGCCGTGTACTTTTTGCAACGTGGAGCAATTGGTTGTTACCGTGTCTGGATTATGCAGAGTTCGGCTCTTGCCGCATCAAACAGCTCCAGAATGGCAAATTCACCTTGTTGCTCTGTCACAGATGGCTTCTTAATGTGCTTGCCTGGCCATGGATATGTGCTGATGTGGTCATTTAAGAAGGGGGGGAAAAAAACCAAATCAAAACCCCAAACAACAAGCCCCTTTGCTAAATATAGTTACGTGTATGTATATATTCACACATATATAGGCACAGACATATTAAACACATACGGCATAGAAAAGAGACAATTATTAAGACAAATATTCTGTCTCAATTCATTTTGTTCTTCATTTTCCCATCAGGAACCTAATAGCTAAATTTATAGTGTTGAGCCTGGGCTATAAATTCCATTATTTTCAGTGACTATATCAATTACATCCCTTGAAAGGGACCCCAAGGCAAGGGGAGAAAATTGGAGACAAAATCTTCAGATGGGAGGATGCAGGAGGTAGAGGGGGGAAAAGCATCCCCTCCCTGTTTTCTCCTTACTCATTACCCATAACCAGCACCTTTTCCCTACATAAAAGCCTGCTTAGTTTCCTGGTGCTCCAGCTGGCACCCAACACAGAGCAACTACGGTGACAAGTGTGTCACTGCGGAAATAATTGTGGTGCTACACACACAGGTGCTGACTCAAAAGGGGAGCAGGAAATGGCCTTGTCTGAATATAAATGGTATTTATTTTGGAGAAATTCAATTGTCAGAGAAGAAAACTACGCATTTTTATCTTTTTTTTTTTAAAAGAAACTGAGTAAACTACTCATCTCCTGTACTTGACACGAAAATTACCTATTTTTTTTTTCTTTTTAAAAGTCTTCTTGCACTGGGACAAGCTTGAAAAAGGGAGAGCGTGGTATCAAAGAGCAGTGTGCTGAGATGAGCAACGGTTTCTCTGGCAACTCCTACAACTTTTTCTAAGGGTTTTACTATTTCTCCTTATCTCTTAGTGAAGTGACTGAATAAAGTTGTCTTGCTTTTTTCGGTAGGATTGTTTTTTTTTCAGTGCCTTCTCACCGTGTCACAGAGCTGGTCTGGGGGAATGGCAAAGCAGATACGAAGGGAACACTGAAGCAGGAAGCTTCCTTGTTAACATGGAAGAAAAGGAGGCTGTGTCAGGTGTTCAAGAGCTGGATGGTGCTGCAGGACCAATACGGTTCAAAACTTTGTCCCAGGTGTATGCTAAGCTCAAACTTTTTAGTGTTTCAGGAAAAAATGTTGTTAATGTTTCCCACACTGCTGGGCTTCCCTGTCACTGCACAGGAGAACTTCAGGAGGTCCAAATGTGTAATTATTTTGTGTCCCTTCTGCACTGGAGCTGTATTTATCTCCATGTCCCTCTAGTGGCACACAGCATTGCACCTTAGCTTGAATAACTCTGCCTCACCAAAGGTTTACACCCTCAGTGCGTTTATTAGCAGTTTCTTCTGTCCTCAGCCTTCACTTTAATGGCTGCAACACGTCAAACTGGTTTAATCTCCCTTTTAGAACAGCCCTTCTCCTCCCCCCAGGCTACTCTGTAGCCTGTGCCTCTTCTCCTTGAAGGTTGCCGTGACCTTCTTGGTCAGAAGTGTTGAGAATTGCCAGATGTACCTTTCTCTACTAGAAATGCTATCAGATGAGTTTAGGCATCGTTTTGGTCCTCCAGGTGGTGAAATTCCCAGTTAGCAGCAGAAATTCTTGTTTATCCCCCAGTGCATCTTCTCTGTGTGTGGTCTTGACCCTGGGAGATGAGAGAATAAGTGCCAGGAGGAGAAGGGAGATGGTGTCCCTTGGAGACAGGAGGCTCAGGAAAGGGTAGCACAGTCCTGAGACTTCTGCTCCAGCCCCTTTCCCAGCTCCCTCTTCCTTCTCTGGACACAGTCCAACGTCCTTCTTGTCGTGAGGGGCCCAAAACTAAACCCAGGTTTTGAGGCGCAGCCTCACCAGCGCCCAGCACAGGGGGACAATCGGTGCCATGGTCCTGCTGGCCACATGCCTGATGACACAAGATAAGATGCCATGGGCTTTCCTAGCCACCTGGGCACACTGCCTTGGCACTTTCCCAGCTCTGACCCTGATCCTGAGCTCTCCTTGTCTGACCTGTGCTGTTCCTGCTGGCACCTGTCCTGGTGTCGCTCTGTACCTTTCCTCGGTATGTGTTTATTTTTCTTATGCCATGGTCAATACCCCAAAAAATATTGAATAAGGAGAGCTATTTTGCATCTCCGTCAATAATTGCCTTCCTCCTGGTGCTGTGCCCTTCAGCTTCTGTTGAGACTTTCACCCATGTCACAGATTCTACTAAATCCTGTCTTCTCAAGCTTAGCTAATGACAAACGCTCTGTGGAAATCTGGATGAAACCTGCTGCATCTCATTTGCCTAGAAAATCTTTCAAGGAAAGACAGCAGGTTGGGGGGTGCTGTATGTTGTGCTTGTGATAAATAGTGAACTTAATGAAGATTGCTGATGGACAGCATTGTGTGCTCGAGTCCTTTGTTTCCCCCAGTATAAGATGGATGGTGGTATCCAGTATTTTCTCCGTATTTCTGTCTTGCAGAATTGTCCACCCTGTCATTCAGCTCCTGAGTAGGAGCTGCCAATTTGTGCCAATAGTAATTTCCCACCTCCCCCATTCCTACTTCGAGGGAGTGGATCTTGAGATATTTTTTAATATATTAGTTTATAATTAAAGGATATTGTATTAAGAGCATTAAGATATGACCTGCCTTACCTCCATAAATACTTTTTTTTTTTCCCTACTTGCTGGGAAAGCTTTAAAAACATCCTCCTGGAAATTCATGCAGATGATATTTAGACATGCAGATATGCACTCCTGTTTTGCATGAATGTTTGACCTTGGGCAGAGCTGTTCAATGCAGGATGGATGTGTTGTGGCTGCATTTAATCATCTGAAGCAGAGACGAAGCCTTGAAAAACCACATAGACCCAATTCCCAATTCCCAGCCTCTGGATGGTAATGAACTTCTGAGAAATAGCTAATCAATAAATTGAACAAAAGACTCAGGCAGCTAAACCACTTTGTCAGGGCCTTAATTACAATTGCAGAAATAAATCGGGAGGGGGGTGGTGGTGGTGGTTGGGAGCCTTTGCCAGACAAAACTAACCCTTTACTCTCACGAGCTCACCCTTCGCAAACGGAGCAGCCCGGGTTTGTGTGAGCGCCGTGCCTTTGTGTGTGTGTTCACAGGGGTCTCTGGGTGGGCGAAGGACCCAAGCCAGGCTGCTGCCTCGTGCCACAGCAGGACAGTTTGGGCTGTCTCTGCCCTCTGAATCTGCTAGGGGAGCTGCACTGAGGCTCTACTTAGCAGGAGGGATTCTTCTTCCCCCTTTCCACAGGGAAGAGATGAGGATGATCCAAGGCAGCAGGCCGTGCCAGGGCAAGCTGGGCTGTTTCACTTGGGGAGAAAGCTGAAGATTTAGGACCAGATGCAGCCAGCAGGATCAGGAAGGATATCTGAGGACAGACAGCAGAGATGGGAGCCAGGCCAGTAGCCCTCTTACCCTCATATCCCTCAGGCAGGTTTCCCAGTAGTCCCATCCGTTGCCAGCAGCAGGAGTGATGGAGCCAGGGAAGCCTATGTGGAGGCTGTCAGTGAAACCCTCGGAGGCTTGCTTGTTCTTGGCTCAATTATAGCAGCAGGCATTTCACGTGCATGTCTCCTGGCAGCGCGTGCTGGAAAACAAAGGGATATATCCTTGGGGATTGTCTTGTAGACGTGGTTTTGCCTTAAGAAATATTACAGAATAACAACGCGTCCAGGTTGATGCGAGCGTGCCGAGGGTGGGCTGTGGGCAGGAGGGTGGATGTGTGTGGCAGAGGCTCAAAGGGCACATGGTGATGAGGGGAAACAAAGATCTTGAGGAGCTTTGGGCTTTTTGAGGGGTAACCTCGTGATGCTGAATTACTTACCCTTTGAGGATCCAGGTGAGTGCTAACGCCTTAAAGGACTGTGTCCTTGGGTACGCAGAGTACTTAAAATGAGACAGAAAAGACTGTTTCATGGGGCAGATTGAAACCCTGAGCAGGGTGCACAGAGCTGTGTTGTGTCCCAGGTGAGCCACTTTTCACCCTTGCAGGGGAGTTGATTGGTAACAGGCTCACTGCCCTCCTTCTCCTCGCCTTCTGCAGACCTTGGGCTGAGCAGAAAGGAGGTTTTTTGTTTCCTTGACAGAAATCCCTGATAAGACAAGATGGTTTTTCATGAATGGCTGGTCACTGCAGATCAGTGGCTCCAGCTGCTGTGATCCGAAGGGCTAAATAGAACTTGGCCACCTTCTTCTGGAGGGCAGCCACCAGAGCTCAGAGTGTACCAGGACCACAGCCCCCAATATAGGGTGAGCTCAGTCCAATACCCTGTTGGTAACGGGTCAGCTTGTGCTTACCTGCAACAGTGAGAAATCTGGTTGTGTGTGAATGCTCTTGAATTTGTAAGAGACCTCCATGGCTGAGGGAAACATGAATTAATGATTACCTCAGAACCCTCCCCGCAAACCTTAACCCCAGAGTCTGTAAAAGAACAAACCCCAGGTGCCGTAAACCCCGCAGCAGCCAGAGAACATCTCATGTTGTCAAACTCCAGCGTGTTTTAGGGCTTTGCTGGCTCAGGGCCTCACTGAAGGAGCAGTTAGCACTTCTGCCTTCCTGCCAGCCTGGCTCCTGTTCCCTGCCTTTCTCACGGAGCCGGGGAATTGCTCCATAATGAGGCAGCAGCCGCTGCCTGTGACATGAAACTGCTGGGAATAAGATAGCTCTCTGTGAGCTGCTCTGCTTTTGTGCCCAGGCTCTTCTTGAAGCAGCAGATAAATCTCCATCCCGGCACAGCGGGAATGCTCACAGAGCAGTCCCCAGGACATGAGTGAGTTGCTGCTGTCGGCACTGTGTTTACTGCACAGATAAAATATTTACAGCTCCATCTTTGGTGTGAGATGTGACTCGTCCAGTCCTCATGAAGGTCACGGGAAAGTCAGTAAAATTTATTGATGGTTTATAGCACTTCTGTGTTGGAAAGCAAGGTTACAGTGTTATACACCTACACAGGCAGGCAGGCAGGGAGGGCTGGAGAGAGACAGGAGAGGGAGATGAGACAGCTGGGTGTATATCACTGGCTTGGTCTCCCAAACCTGTGTGTTATTTTTTAATTAAATGATAAGCTCCAAATAGCAGAGCGTGTGCAGGGCTCCTAACTGGCTGCAGCCCCACGTCTCAGCAGTTGAGCAAATAACATGTTTGCTGTGCTGATGCCGAGCCCTTCAGAGGGAGCAGGGGGTTTGGGTTGTGTCATGGCTGTGTGCCCTGGTGTTTGTGTAGACAAGTCTTATTCTGCTATGGAAAAGAGTGGTCAAGCCATGCTTGCCTTTCACTTCTCATTAATTCTGATTCCATCCAATAGCCTAGAATTAAGATTGCTTTGTACTGTATCTGGTAGGAATAATCAGCAAGAAGGTAACTTCTGCCTCGGAGAACTGGGAGTCCTCAAGACACATAGGGACCTTCCCCAGCAGAGCTGAAGAACAGCTGGGAGAATCTTGAGTTCTCTGGTGTTTGGGCAGTCTGCTGTGGTCAGAGAGGACTGTGGTCAGCCTGCTCTGAAACACTCTGTTCAGGCATCTTCTTTCCCTCTGGGCTGATCCTGTACCCCAGGAACTCTCTGCTCCTCTGTTCTCCTCTTGCCCTGAAAAGCAGATGGATGGGCATTTGCGACCTCCTCCGGATGGACCAGCACCTGTAAAGGGCAGTGAAACACCAAGGCAGCCTTTGGAAGCCTCCTTTCAGGTGTGTTTTCCAGGAGCCCATGAAAATGACTTGGCAGAACACCCAAGAACCAAGCCCTTGTTTGAGATGTCACAGGCCAGCCCACGGAAACATGGGTTCAGTGTGTCTGTCTGCAATGAGGGCGAGGTCGGATTTGCTTTGGATTTCCATTTGGTGACTCCTGTCCCCCCACAGATGGACAGGGTGTGCTTACCAAGGAGAGGACATCCAGTTCCAAAACTCCTGAAATGGAGAAGCGCCACACTTTGTCTTTTGCAATATAATTTGCATTTCAATGAACCACGATAAAAACAGTGTTTGGGGCTGCTTGGATCAGGTTCTCCTGGCAGGAACAAGCTCAGAGGTGGCTCAAATAGAGCAGGTGCCATCCAGTAGAGTTTGGGTGTCAGGGCAGAGCAGCTGCTGGGAGCAGCAGGCACAGAAACCTACCTTTTTCTAAGCAAAACACTCTGTGCCGTGTGGTGGTGGCTCTGGTCTATGCCATTGTCTTTCTCCTTTGAGGGCTATGACGTGTTTATTTTTGAACCACAGCTTTTCATTTAACAAGGAAGGCTGGAAGTCAGATCAATGAGAAACACAAGAAGAAGCTGGGAATTAAGTGCTGCCTGTTTCTATCAGTTCCTGGTCCTGTTTATAACCTGATAATAGAAAAGCTTCCCTGTGATCTTATTATTGAGAAGGTTTGAGTCTGAGCATGTCATAAAACCCAACCAGCTTGGTGGTTAATAACACCCTACATTCAGTAATGCACTGTTGGAAAGTTAAGGCTGGCCATGAGTTCCCACTGGGATGTGAGCATCTTCCTGCAAATTCCCCCTTTTTTTCTGACCTCACCCTAAAGAATGATCCGTTGGAAACCGAAGGCGTCTGTCTGATCTGCTACTGGGGAAAGGAAATCTTGAGAACATTTGACAAAGAACGCAGAGTTGAAATTAAATATCGTAATGATATAAAACAGTAAGCAGATCTGCTTGACAGCCTTGACAGCTATTTGTTATAGAAAACAGCGTTTATGATGTCAGTCCTATAAGGGAATGTGTTTGAATTAAAATAATTACAGGAGATAGTACAACAAAGACTCCCTGTAGTCAATCATCCTTCACAAATACACTGTACAAAACCTTTCCAAATGAGTGAAGGAAACGTAGGGGCTAGAGGCTGGCAAATAAATACCAATAAAAAGCTGCACTACCAAGTCAAGAGGCTGCTTTCAGTCATCATATTTCTTTTTCTTTTCAACCCTAGGGGAGACAAATGAGGATTTTTTTTTTTTTTTATATATATATTTGCCCTTTCAGCTTTCACCTTCTTCCAGATAGGGAACTGAAAATCTCTCTGGAAGTGATGCAGAGACTCTTTCAGCTTTTGGGTTATTTCTTGTGTTCCTCCTCTCTATGTGTCCACTGCCACTGTCTAGTGCCATGTTTTTAAGGAGATTACTTTGGTGAGCCTCCTGCTTAAAAAAAAAGCAAACAAACCTGCAACATATCTTGTCCTTGTTATCTGCGCACTGCATGCAGCAGTGTCTTGTGGGCAGAGCTGGTAAGAACAAGGTAATATTAAGATTGTTTAACAGCTCTCGATTTTGAGTATAAAATCTTGGCCTGCAGTTGTACAAACTCTACTTCAGCTCTTATCGGGTGTGTGGGTTTCTTTTAGCTGGGGCAAAATGGTTCAACCACCTTTCAGGAAACTTGGAGGGGGATAAATCTTTGCTCTACCCATTAAGAAATAAAAAACCCAGCAAAAGTCAGAATACCATGGTGTCCAATGTCTCTGGAAATGTCCTGTCTGTCCAACTCATACAGCAGAGCCTGAGCCTTGCCAGGGGAGGGGTGACCCTGCTGCTGGGAAGGCAACTCTTACTCTCTGATGAGGAACCTATTTGTAATTGCAGCTTTTTATAGTTTGAGAAAAATGTATTTTGCAATCTTCACAGAGAAATACTAGCACCGAACAACCAAGATCAATGGAGATTTTGTCCTTGCCAAGCACGCATGAGCTTTGTGTCTTATTTTTAACCGAGATTTGGGGTGCTCTGAGTATTCGTGAACACGTACGTATCCCTAAAACTGGTGCGCCAGCGACTCTTTTGCTGTTGAGTTGACCATAGTTTTATCCAAACCCCTAAATTTTTACCCTTCCAACTTTTGATTTCCATTGCGTTTAAATTGCGAGTTGTATAAAATGAGGCAAGAGAGGTGCTTTTTTTCCTGGGAATTTCAAGTGTTCTGCAGGTTTGCAACACTGGCACCTTTTGTCAGCACTTCGGAACTCTTGCACAAAAGCAATTACCAGCATTTCTTTCCTTTCTTTTGTTCCCTGCTCTTGGTCAGCCCTTCCCAGCGGCGTATTCATTGCAAATCTGTGCTCTTGGCTTCCCAGCTGGTGTTTTCACAGGTGTGTTAGGAGGGGAGTGCAGAGTCAAGAGAACAAACCAGCAGAGATAACATTGCATTGTTTTCCTTCTGCATTCCATGCCGTTCCCATTCTTCCCAAGAAATGCTGTCCCTACCTCTTTTGCCTCTGCATGTCTCCTGCCAAATATTCTCTTTATAGCTTAATCCTGCTATGGAGGTTTGACAAATGAAAAGAGACACCTCCTCCCTCCCCCCC
>VZRE01004820.1:178664-253296 GCA_013396775.1 Cephalopterus ornatus | reverse complement strand
CACCCCCCCCCCCCCCCCCCCCCCCCCAAAAAAAAAAAGAAAACCACCAAAAAACAAACCTTTAAAAAAATTTGATGCAGCCCTGTTTTCTCTGACTGTTTTAAAGCGAGAGAGCTTCAAACGGCGGCCTGGTGATCTTCTGGGACTTCT
This sequence comes from Cephalopterus ornatus, assembly GCA_013396775.1. Lineage (NCBI taxonomy): Eukaryota > Metazoa > Chordata > Aves > Passeriformes > Cotingidae > Cephalopterus > Cephalopterus ornatus. The sequence continues at coordinate 253,146 of VZRE01004820.1, read as the reverse complement.
GAGTCCCATCAGTCCCAAAGAAAATATGTCATATCCTGCCTTTTTCATCCCAGCAGCAGCTAATGTGTCAAGATCAAAAGTGAGCCCTCTCCTGCCGCCCGTGGCTGTGATCCATGACCTGGCACTGTGCACCTGCCATCACAGATGAGCTGTTCCCGTGTGTGACACCCCGAGGCACCGGCCCAGCCGCTCCGAGGGGTTTATTGCTGCTCCTTGGGTTGCTGAGATCTGAACGAGCTTAGAGGAGCCCCTCTCAGGTTCCCAGTTCTCAGGCAGTTTGGCATCACTTTGTCTCAGTTTTGCCCGTGCTGCACAGGAACATGAGATACAGGTGAAGTCCTTGCCTGTGTTAGGCTGGAGTCTGAAGGACACAGGTGAAGTCCTTCCCCGTGTTAGGCTGGAGTCTAAGGGACAGTCTATCTCTGCCTGCTAAAGGGGTGCTTTGTGCCTCAGTTTTACATCTGTTGAACCCTTGAGCATCTCTGGACAGAGGCAATAAGTATCATTCCTGGCCCATGGCTAAGGGTAAGCCTGGAAAAGTGATTCTGGAGGTCACTGCAGCCCTGTGCAAGCCCTCTGTCTGGAGCTGCTGGTCCCAGCAAAGCAGAGAGCTCCTGTCTTGCCTGCTCTGCCAATAGCTTAAGAGATTCCTATCATACGGATTGCATTGGGATCATCCAGGACATCAGTAAATTCCTACAGCGTGAATTTGCCCATTTATATTATTCTTTTTCCCTTTGCAGCCTCCTGGGGCAGCGTTTTCCAAAACTTGTTATGTGCCAAGGGCTGAGGTGTTTTGTTACCCAAAAGGGGGGAGCCTGTCTCTCTTTCAGCCCAGAATTTGCCCGTGTGACACCTGCAGTGAGGAGTTTTATTTAATCCCCTGGAAGCTGTGAAGGTTGGGAGTCTGTGTGCCATCTCGGGTCTGCAAAAACCAGCCAAGAGCTCCATAACCAGGAAAGCTGTCCTGCATGGCTTTACATTTCTTGGCTCCACATAGTTCCAGTGAAACCCCTGATGCTGTTTGAGCACTGGGTGGGTTGAGATTTTTTTTTTTCCTTGGTGCTTAGTTTAATTACAGTGAGGCTGTGCACTGACTCTCCATTAATAATACAGTGAATTTCAGCAGCAGATTAAATTTCTCTAAAGTAGTAAATTGCAGGCGAAAGTGGAGGAAAGTCATGGTCGAGGAAAATAAGTACATTATAGGTCCTTTATTAGATAGAAGCCCATGGCATCAGGCAGACGGGTTCTTACAAACACACACATATGAGAAAAACAGGGACTGCATCAATCAGCTTATCAAAATCACTTAAAAGAAATGGGCTTCTGCTGAATGTGTGGAGTGCAATAAAACATCAGTGTAAGGCTGGACGTATATTAACTGGCACAGAAAGATTATGACATGTCCATTACTGAGCTTCCTCTTCCTGCCGGCTGCAGAGAGGTCCAGATTCCTCCATAATGTGTCCCTCAACCTCCACCTCCCCTCCCAAATTTATTTTATTACCCTTGTTATAAGCAGGCACACTATAAAATGACATTAGAGGCAGAACAGCCACATGAGAGATGCTGACTCTGCCCTGAACATCGAAGGTACTTCATAAGGGCTATGTAAATACTTTGCTAATCTAGTGCCATCTGAGCACACAGAAGAAATGAAAAGTGGGTGAAAGCCCTTTGCAAGCACTTCGTATCTCCTGATGGGTCCCCTCCCACAGCACCTTCCCCTTCCAGCATCCCTGTGCTTTCCAGGGGCCCATCCTGCCCCTGGCTGAGCCTTGGGCTGGCCAACGGTGGGCACCTGGGCAAACACTAAGGGAGATGATGGTAACCCCTGGCATGGGCAGTGGAAGGTTTTCCCCAGGAGCCCCACAGTTTCAGTGCATTAAAACTTCAGTTAATGTTAAAACAGTGCAGTGTGATGTGTGTGCACAGAGCCAGGAGGGGATGGAGGAGCTGAGATGCACAGGGATGGGAGAGCACCTCAGGATCTGAGCTCTCTCTCATCAACTCATTTTACAGGAAGGTGCCAGATGAGTAACAGACATTTTAAAACACCGCTTAGTAGCTTCAGCCATTTATGCAGGTACTGAAATGGAGAACTGTCCTGCTGCAGCTAAATGGGCTGTGCCAGTTGGGGCACAGGGATATGGCTCCAGGGAGCTTTGGACAGGCAGGAACTCACGTGCTGGATAGATGAGATACCAGAGGGAATGTATGTGTGCATATATATATACATGTATATATATGGCACCAGAAAATCATTTTTAAAACCACTTTTTGGCCCCAGCAACTGCACTTAAAATCAAACGAGAGATGAAGGAATTTTTCAACCCAAATCAGAAGAGACCCTGGGGGGGGACATAGGATTATGGACACTTATAACTAATGCAAAATAAACAAGGCAAAATTATATGTAATTACTCCTAAAGTCATTTGCTTGTTTCAGTAATTGACCTGTGCATTCTTTAATCTTTAATGCTCCTTTAAAATTCAGCCTCAGGGACTCATAACATTTATTGACGTTTGTCATGGTTAAGGCTCTGGAGGAACTGGGCTTTATTAGAAGTCTTCAAAGAAATATCAATTTAGGGATAAGCAGCATTAATATTTTGTACACAACATCATCTGCTTAGAAAGCTTTATTAGATTTCTTTACATCTCAGAAAAAGCAATTGATGGCCAAAAAAGGGCAGAGCTGGGAGTGGCTCAGCAAAGAACCTGCTGCTGCTACTGTAGTGGATTTTACTGATGAAAGTAAGAGGTTATGTTTTAATAAAATTAAAAAGGTAGTTTCTGGAGACACTGATGAGTCTGTTCATGGTGGCAAGAGAATTTTGTCCTAAGCTGGGTGGAGAGGACATCAGGAGTGCAATCGAAGCAGCAGCTCTCTCTGACACAGACTCACGGGGTGACCTTGTCGAGTGTCACTTGCATTTTCTTTCTGCAGAAGCCTTGTCTTCCTTTCCCTGACAGAGGAGGTAAAGTTCATAAACCAGCTTCAAATGTTATGGATCCCCCAATTCAGGGCCACTGTATATATCTGAGTGTCCACAGGGTTGGTGGGAATTTTGTGGTGTTCTTTTCCACTCAAAATTTGTTCTTGGCAAACATCACGCAAAAAAACCCAAACAAACAAAAAACAAACAAACAAACAAACAAACAACTAGCTGAGGAGCATCAGTGATGTGCAGCCTGACTGTTCATACGGCTGTTACCCTTTTAGAAACCTGTTCATTTTGCCATTCATAACCTGGAGAAGTATCTGTGTTGGGAGAGTGAAATTCCTTGAATATGAGAAGCTGGGAGGATATTGCCAATAGCTCAGAAAGTTTGTGCCACTGCTCATTACACAGCTACTGGTCTTTCCCAGACATTGGAGACCTGTTTTGTCAAGTAATGGGTTAGGAGAAGCAGTTAGTTCAACAAATCCTAGAATGGTTTGGATTGGAAAGGACCTTGAAGATCATCCAGTTCTAGTCACCCCCTGCCATGGGCAGGGACACCTTCCACTATCCAGGTTGCTCCAAGCCCCGTCCAACTTGGCCTTGAACATTTCCAGGGATGGGGCAGTCACAGCTCCTCTGGGCAACCTATTCCTGTGCCTCATCACTCTCACAGGGAAGAATTTCTCCCTAATATCTAATATAAACCTACTCTCTGTTGTGTGAAGCCATTCCCTCTGATGTGTGCCTTTAGTAGTTTGCCAGTATCTTAGCAGCAGCTGACATTTGTGCTTCCCTGACTGGACAAGGGAGACAGGGAATCATCTCCAAGTAGCCCCTTGGACTGTTCCTCTGGGATCATCCACTGCCTTCTGTTCAGGATTCCCGAGGCTGCTCCTCAGAGGGTTGTGTTTGGATGCCAGATGTGGGGGTGCACTGGTGTCCCACCTTCCTAAGACTTCCCCGTTAGGCAAAGGCTCTTATTAAAAGGTTGTTTTGTCACCCAGCGTTGGGGTGAGTTTCCTCCAGCTTTGGCACAAAGAGCCATTTTTTCTTTTCTTTTCCTGAGCTGAGTCAGGCCACCTGCAGTATTTTGAGCTTCTTATTGATGTGCCTTCTCCTCTTCCTCAGTCCCTGGGTTCCTTCTCTATCAAACCAGTGAAATCATCATGGGCCGAACTGGAAACGCCTTTTACGCTGAAAATGGGGCTCAACAAAGGGCGTTTCTGAGGAATTTTTCCTACTTTTCTTTGAAGGGAAAAGAATCCAAGTATTTTCTTAGAGAAATGAGAGCTTTAACAATTGATATATCTATGGTGCTGCTGGAATAATGGACTTATGTTTAGATAGGGTCCAGATTGGGAACCCTTGTGACTGAGTAGTCATTTTCAGAAATATTCAGGTTGCTGCCAGCAAGGCTCCTGGTGGGCGTAAGGTTTGGGGACATCAGCAGCACTCTTAGGGAGCTTAAATGTGGTCTCTCTATAGCTATCCCCGCCTCTCCACCTGGCGTGGAACAGATAAGCTCCCATCAGCTGATGTTTTTGAAGCGTGGTACTCTTTTTGTCTCTCATGGACGCAGCTTTCCCCCGCCCGCGCCTCGGCGCTGCCGTTGCTGCGCCAGACCAAGGTTTCCAGCAGAGTGGCAGAGTTGAGCTGCCTCTCGCATTAAGCACCAGAGATTTCATTAAATGGCAGAGGAGGGAGCTTGTGTAGAGGGGAGGTTCACCCCAGAGACATTACAGATTGTCTCATGCTATTTAAGTGGGCTAAAATTAGAGGGAAAGAATCTGCGGCTAATTGGACTTGTGCATTAATCATAGTCTGCTGCTGGAGTACTTCACCCATTAGAATGTGTTAATTTGGTAATTACAAGGTGAGGGGGAGGTCTCTCTTTGTAATCCAAAGCCCTTCTTCATGCCTATTGCACATATCAGAAACAGGTACAGTGAGAGGTTGGAGGCAGGATTACGATGGGGGGGACGAGCTGCCTATTACCACCTCCTACCCCACCTGTGAACACTCAGGCTCCCCAGCTCCAGACACCTATAATTAAACTGGGTTAGATACTGAGAGCAAAAGGTCCTTCGTTTCAGTTAACAGATAATTAATTGTATCTCAGTTTCCATTTTAACTCCCCCCTCCCCCTCCTCCATCCCTTTTTGTAAGAAATAATGGCAATGTTCAGTGGACTCCTGCGCTTGGGAAGGAGGAGCTTCTCCTCACTCCTCTTTTGTTAAGATACCTGGGAAGTATGTTTTGGAGAGCTCGAGGTGGACCTGGGACAACTGCCCCTGTCCCTGTGCCCGTTGCAGAAGGTCTCAATTTGCAGGCGTGATCCTGCAGCTGAGATGAAGAAAGTTGTTTCCTTCCCCGTATCCCTTAGATATTAGGAAGAAGATTTTACAATGAGGCTGGGAAGGCCCTGGCACAGGTTGCCCAGAGAAGCTGTGGCTGCCCCATCCCTGGGAGTGTTCAAGGCCAACTTAGATGGGGCTTGGAGCAAACTGGTCTAGTGGAAGGTGTCCCTGCCCATGGCAGGGGATGGACTAGGTGACTTTTAAAAAATCCTTTCCAACCCAAACCACTCTGATTCTATGACTCTAAGCCATTCATTGAGTTGCCTTGCTGTTAAGGGCTGTCTTGCTTCTGCCTGCCTCCCTCCTGGCAGGTTTTGCTAGATTCAGAGGTGCTTCATGAATCAGGGCAGATGGGAAAATAGAGAAGGGAATTAACAAGACGGGAAACAGGCAGAAAACTCAGGCAGGAAAATGTAAGAGACTAAACACTGAGACAGCTAGTGCAAAATATGGATTTTCTGAGGGATGTAAAACACTAATGAGTAAAAACACTGAGATGTATGTGCTCTAATGAGAAGCAAATCAGACTGGAGCTTGCAAAGCAACACTGCCTCCAGTGCCTTTATTCTGGCAGGAGGCTCCATTCCCAGCTCTGCCCTTAGAGATGCTCATCAAGGAAAAGCCCCTTCATGTGACATCTCATTTTCCCCTCTCCCTGTATATTTGCTGGTCTGCCTGTGGGGCTAACAGCCTTTAGGCAGGGTGGTGTCCACTCCACCTTGAACCTGGACAGGGCAACATTTTCTAGAAGGGACTCTGTGGTTCTGACAGAGCCCTGTATAAACCTCGCTGCTGTTCCCAGCCCATTTCCCAGCCTATTTCCTTGCAATTGCAGCTGCTCTGTAATCTTTGCAAAGGTCGCAGCCGCTTGCTATGAGTGACTTCAGCTGTGATATATTTGTGGGCAGCCCCGGCAGTTGCAGGCAGCCCTCACAAACACTGACCTGAAATACTGACCTCCACAAACCACATCATTTTCCACTTGGGCACCTCCAGATTGGTTCTCCAGATCTGCAGAACCAGAAGGCTAGTTTTAACTCCATCGCAATAATTTGCTGGCTCATTAGCACTAACTCCTTAAAGGGGCACCTTTAATGTTAGTAAGCCTAAAAATGTGACCTATTTCCCTCTCCTCTGTTACAGCTCCTTGCAAATTCCGTGTCATTAATCTGTGTACACTCTCATCCTTCTATACCTCTTGAAAGACCAACAGTCTTGTGAGCAAAACAAAAAACTTGCTCTAAAACGGATCCAAATGCTGTGTCACAGCCAAATAAAAACCATTCAGAATATATTTGATTTACTGCTGGTAGTAGGGGAACACAAAGGGGAGCTCAGCCTTCTTCTGAGGTCTGTCTGCTCTTTGGTGTCACAGTTTGGGACCACTGAAGAGCATCTTTGCAGTAAAATACTTCACAATAAACCAACAGCAGGTATCAAGAACGACAAGTGTATTTATACAACTGATTTTAATTTGAAACCTGCCATGAACAATAGGAAAAGCAAAGATGTTTTAAACAGCCCAGCCTTTCTGAAAAGTAATTTGCCTTTTCTGGAGCTCGTTAAACCAACACTGGAAGTTGGAACTGTGAGAAGGATCCTTTTAGTACTATAAACTGTGTATGTGGACTGCAGACCGTACCCATTGGAATAAAGTGATTACCACCCTCATTAAGTGGATAAAGACCATTCATGACTTCTATTTTGGGGATGACTAATATGAAACCTCGTTCAACAAAACGAATGATTAAGGGATAATTTTGTTGGAACAGATTTATAATGCGCAGTGACTAGGTGTGAAAGACACTTCCTTCTGTGCAAGCCACTTTGCACATCCAGGCTGTGCTTCTGGACTTAATTAGCATCCATCCTGGGAGAGTCGGTGCTCCCCAGGCCTTCAATTCACTTGGTAGTAGGTGATAATCAAGTGCTTTTAACTATGTGATCGCAGAGTCCTTTAGGTTGGAAAAGACCTTTAAGACCATCCAGTCCAACCCTTAATCCAGTACTTCCAAGGCCACCAATAAACCACATCCCATCCACTTGTCTTTTAAATCCCTGCAGTGATGGTGACTCCACCACTGCCCTGGGCAGCCGTGCCAGGGCTGGATGAACCTTTTGGGGAACAAATTTTTCCTAATATCCAGTCTAAAGCTTCCCTAGTGTAGGAAGCCACTTCCTCTTGTCTTATTGCTCGTTACCAGGGCGAAGAGCCCGATTCCCACCTGTCAAGGAGTTGTAGAGAGCAATAAGGTCTCTCCTCAGCCTCCTTTTCACCCCTGAGGTTCCCCCAGTTTGGGAAAACCCCATGTGCACCAAGCTGGAACTGCTGATTTTGCTGACACTGGAGCTACTTGCTTAGGTGTTTGCCAGAAGTGGCAGCCTGGCTGTTTCAAAACTGCTGTGAAAAAAGTTTGTCTTCCATTCTGACAAAGTAAAACTCAATTAATATCCGACTTAACTCTTGCTGAAGCTGTGACTTCATATCTCACCAGAAACTGAGCTATTTCCAGATGCAACTCCATTCATTTAGTCAGTGAAAACCTTATTTCTTTTTATTAAACTCCACAGAATTATTCAATTCTGAGAAGTTTGTTTCAAAATTGAAAATGAAATTTTGGAATTCCGAATATTCAATTTGATTGCCTTATGCTTTTATTATCTATCTCCCATATCTCTCTGTTGTATTTCATGACATATCAAACTGGCAGATGTCTGTTACAGAAGGCGTTATTCTTTGCAGAAGACAATAAGTTGTTTTGATCAGTATTTCATAGGTGCCATTACTTAAAAAAACAGTAAATTAAAAAGTAGCATTTCACCTACTATTGTGGTAGGTTCACTCTAGTCACAACAGACAAACTAATGCACAATTATTGTAAATAAGAGAATTCTGTGTGTTTCATTGACATTTTGGGTTGTTCTTGAACAGAAGGCTTTACAAAATGCCATCTTTTCATGAGAAATAAATCAGTAATAATTTTCAGTGACAGTTTTTCTAACAAAAAACTCCCTATTTTTGCTTCTCCTGTGAGCATGGAGGTAGTCTGTGATGCAAGTGAGCCTGTGGGATCCAGCAGAGCTGATCTGCGGTGTCTCACAGGCTGTGGGGCTGTTTGTTCCTGTTGGCTTGTAGTTTTGTTGACATACCAGAAGTGTTTGTTTTTAGCCAAAAGGATGCTGTGATCCCACAGCTGAGGTCACCCCGCGGGTCACGCTCTGACCCTGAGGCTGTTTACAAGCCCGGCTGTGTGGGCTGGAGCTCTGGCCTGTCCCCACACGTGTTCCTGACCTCAGCTCAGCTGGTCAGAGGTGCAGGGGCCACACTCACTGCCTCTTCTGCAGTGCCTTGGACTTGGTCATACAGTTCCAGCTCCGTGTGAAAGTGGCTGTTGTGCCTTTGGCAACAAGTGGCCACCTCCACTGGGCAGGTGTTAGAGGAGCTGCATCCTTGTGTGAGCTCTGCCAGCACCCTCATCCTCATCAGCATTTGCTCTTGCAGTTTTCTTGGTGGTCCAGTGACCCAGGTCCTCCTGCCCAGGGACAGGGATGGTCTCCGTGGATGAAGTGGGGTGGCAGCACCGGGCTCAGGGAATTGCTCTCGTTGCACAGACATTCATGAACTCAGCTGCTCCCTCCCACACGTCAGCAGCAGAGACACTGAACGACTCCAGATCCTCCTGTATTCCCGTTATTGCAAGACATCAGGGCTGTTTTGGGAACTTCTCCTTGCCCAGTGTGCCCTGGCATGGGCAAGGGGAAGGCAGTGCTGTGGCCAAGCTGCCAGGCAGGGCTCTGCCTGCCCAGGAGGAACAGCTCTAGGATTGAGCCCGCCCTGCCCATGAAGCCTGTGATCCCAGGAAGGATGGTGGCGGAGCTGGGGGAGGAAGCAAGTGACCTTACAAAGCCATGTAATATATTTCTGAAAAATATTTGGTGCTTTCATTTACTGGGGGGCCAAAGATTCGAACAAATGCAAACAAATGTTGGTATCAACAAGTCCTCAGCACAAAGACCTGATGTCAGTGTCTTGGGCTGAGCTCACAGTTAGTTATACCAGGATTTTGGTTTCATTAAAAAAACACCTCACCATGGCCCTAAAAAGTAGTAATAGCTTCTCAAGAAGTGTTTTGTGTGGTTGTGCTTTTTTGTCTCCTAAGCTTTGTTAAAATTCTGTATTAAAAATGCATTTTAGCACGTTTTTCATACAGCTGAGCTGACACCTGGGGATATGTGTGCATTTAGGTGTGTGTGCACTTCGGGGTGAGTCTTTAGAGAAATGGCACTGGAAACCTCTTGTGTTCTGAGCATTTCATGCAAACAGGTTGACTTGCACGGAACAGATGTTACACATAGAGTGTAAATCTGCAGGGCAGCCAGTGTTGGTGCTTTTGTGCTTCTAACATGTCCTGCTGCCTGGGGAGCAGTCTGGGCCATTTGACCCCCCAAAAGCTTTCTCTGGGAGGACATTGGTAGGTAACTGGTCATGTTGGGTTTTTAGCTGCTTGGCACTGACAGGGAACTGAGGGATGACAAAACGGGCTGGATTTGAAACGTATGGTGAAGACTGTGGTCTGTATTTGCACGTGGTTCCCATATAAGCATCCTCAGGTCTTTAGGAGGCAGGTAGATGCTGGACCAGACCTTTGGTAAGTGTTGAGCACAGGCCTGTGCAGGTTTGCCCCACTCGTCTGTTATCTCCATGTTTTTGAGAGCTGAAATGAAGCAGAAAGACATTATTTGCTCCAACTGCAGTGGAAGGAAATGCCGGAGCTGGAAATGCACCGCCAGGTCCTGATTCTTCCTTCTTTCCTTTAATTGTGTCCTTCGAAAGCAGAGTCCTCTAGTGCTAAAAGAAGATGATGGCAAACTGCCTTGTTAACCTATTTTAAGTAAATCTGTATTGAGTTTCCTGCTGTGCATAAGAGCTGGTAGTCCCAGTAGAGTTTTATATTTTATCCCTGCACTAGCTTTCCCTGGACTTTAATTCCCCACTTTCTTTTTCTTTTACCCCAAAAGAAATGCAAATTTAATTTCACAGGAAATAAGGATATACTTGAATAAGACAAGATTTTTTTTTTTTTTTGGCCAATATCTCAGTGTCTCCCACTGGTTAGTAGCTGATTTTGAGGGATCTAACATTTTGCCTTTCTTAAAACAAATTCTTTACATATAGCAGCCTCCCACAGGCTCCTTTAGCACAGAAAGGCAAAAGAATTTTAGCAGGCAAAAGAATTCTGTATGGAAGAATAGAGCAGCACAGGCCACCTGTATGGTATTAGGAGGAGATGAGGGAAAAGATATTGCTGATTTTTATTAATAATTAATTTAATTTTCTATAGCCCTCTTATGAAAGTTCCTCAACAAATTTGCAGAGTGTATAATGTATGTATCACTGAATTGTAGCTATTTCTGGAGTACTTCATCTGTTCCACTGCAGACATGGGGATGGTTTTTAATAGTTTAGGTCAGTAAGTCATTATGAAAGCCTCCACTGAAATAATACTCTTGAAATAATAATATCGGATATGGACTATATTGTTAAAGGTTTTTTTTTTCCTTTCTTCTTCATTCTGAGTTCCTGCTTTCTCTCTGTTGTGATATGACATACGGGTTGCAGCGATAGCCACTGGACCTACAGGGAAAATTGAGTGAATAGTTAACTTTCTGTAAAGGGGATTTAACGTGAGAATATGAAGAATGAGACATAGCCATGGTCTGCTAAAAAGTGTTTCAAGCCTTGTGTCCTTAGCAAATAAAAATATCCAGGGAGATCATTGGGCGGGGGGTGGGAGGGCGGTGTTTATTGCTCATCACAGTGGCCTTAAATGCTGGCAATGTTTTTTTGGAAAAAGATGTTGTGCTGTTGGTTGGTCTCAATTGTGCATTTTATCTGAAATACCTGACTTGGAAGAACACAAACTCCTCACCATCACCCCAGCTCACATTCAAGCTGGCTGATGCCCACCTTGGAAAGGTGACGGTTTTTGAGCTGGGCTTAGTCTGGCCCTGCTCAGCCAAGCCCCAAACTGCTGCCCAGGCCCATCCTTTACTCTTAGGCATGTGTTTAATTGCTTTTCTGATTCAGGACTGGAATTATCACCACGTCCTGTAAGATGCTTGTTTATATTTTTACCTTCTTCTCACCAAACCTGGCTCATCCCCAGGGGATCTGGCAGAGCTCTCCACCTGGCAGGAAGGTCCAGGCAGTGGGGTGTAGTTGGGAAATAAGGTCTAACAGGCAAGAGCAGCAGCCCAGGGTGATGTGAGTGTGGCTAGGCAACAGCATGGGGAGCAGAGGAATGATCTCTCTTTGTCAGACAGCCGAGCTGTTAGAGGTTATGAGATTCTTTTATTGCACTAATTTGCAGTGCAATGTGCTGACATTCTCTCCCTGTTGCACAGAGAATATATAAATTATGCCTGCAGGACGATTAACTGTTTGTCCAGGCTAATTGTCAGTATTAAATCTTGCTCAGTCACAGTTTTAAAGCTTAATTTAAACTCTCTATCTTTAAGGAATCTGCACTCCCACTCCCCCTCCCACCACGGGGAAAAAAATAATAAAGATTTAATGGTTTAAGTCAGTTCCCTTTGTAAGAGCTAAAGTTATAATTGGGTGTGTGGATGGTGGAAGCATCTGCACACGATGAGCCTGTGGAGTTTTCCTTTTGCTGTGGCCGATAATGTTCATTTCAAATCCCATTGTCTTTGCTACCCTGTATTAATTTCTGAATTATGTATTATTGTTCTGAGACCCCGGAGCCACAGCTATTCCCCACATCTATTACTGCATAAATCTTTGCTGTGTGCTTAAACCAGCCATGATTCATCCTGAAAGATGGAGAGGAACACCAGAGCTAATGAAAAATCTCTCTCCCTGTGAAACGGGCACAAATCCGATGCACAGACCTTGCAGGGTGCTTGGGGAGTGAGGGCAGGCAGACCTGGCTGCAGAGAGCTATAGCAACAGGCAGGAGAGGGATGGAGCCTGCTGTGGGTTTGCACACAGCATCTTCACACGCCACAGGTCGTGATTTGCTGCTGCAGCAGGACAGTCCTGGCTGTGCAGGTGATGCTCAGGTGAAACTGCTCCTCTCATGGCCGAGCCTGTGCCAAGGGACAGCCCCTCTGTGTGATCACCATCCTCGTGCTGTCACAGGAGATGAAGATCACTGGCCACACTGGCAGAGATTTTCCACTTTCAATTACTTGTGTTTTCTTCTATAATTATTCTTAATTTATTCCCCTCTAAAGAGGCACAGATGTATGCAGTTGGCTCATCTCCTCCCAAAATTTTAGCAGCAGTGCTGTGAAGAGTCTGTTTCTCATCTCTGCTAGTCCCTAACCTTGATTTTCTGAAGCTCTGTGCCAGCAGCGCGGATTTAGCTGGTGGCTGCCCTGTCCCTGATGGAGCCAAAAGTTAGCTGTCAGTAGGCTGTCGCTGCTCTCAAGCACACCAGGGCACCCCAGTTAGCTCTGTGTGGTGAAGTTCCAGCAAATGAAAAGGTGGCATCACTCCTTGGCTTTAAAATGCACCTAATTGTCTTCTTCCTGGCCTTGGTTCATCTTGACATCACCATCATCTGCCATGAGCCTGGAAATGACCCCACAGCTTGGGGACACCTGGCTTGGTGAGCAACATTGAGGGTCATGGAATCACAGAATGGGTTGGGGAGGAAAGGACCTTAAAGCTCATCTCATTCCAATCCCCTGCCATGGGCAGGGACACCTTCCACTAGCCCAGGTTGCTCCAAGCCCTGTCCAACCTGGCCTTGGACACTTCCAGGGATGGGGCAGCCACAGCTTCTCTGGGTAACGTGTACCAGGGCCTCTCCACCCTCACGGGGAAGAATTTCTTCCCAATATTCAACCTAACTCTGCCTTCTTCCAGTTAAAGCCATCCCCACTTGTCCCAAGTCCCTCTCCAGGTCTCTCAGATCCCCTTTAGGCACTGGAAGGGGCTCTCAAGTCTTCCTGGAGCCTTCTCTTCTCCAGGCTGAACAACTCCAGCTCTCCCAGCCTGTCTCCAGAGCAGAGATGCTCCAGCCCTCAGACTATCTTCAAGGACTCCGGACTCCCCTGGACTCACTCCAGAAGCTCCACGTCCTGCGCTGGTTGATCTGACTTATGCCAGAGCTGAGGGTCAAGGCTCCAGGTGGATGTCAGGGAGATTTTATTTCATGCTGTGGTTTCTGTAGGACACATAGTGCCATTGGAGAACCTGGGGGCTTCAGGTTTGATCCCTTTTGGGTTTTACTTGATCTCTTGAAAGACTTTAACAGGACTTTGCTTTCTAGAGAAGAACAGGAGAGAAAGGGCTTCCTGTGCTGTTAATCTGTGCTGAAGGATTTGTTCATCTGCCACAGGCCAAAGGAGAGTATGTTCTCTCTGGGTGAAAGGGGTCAAGCTCTTTTTGACCTGGGGCAGGTGGTAATTGAAAAGAAGGCAGCTGTGGGTAGAAATGAGCCTGGTGACACAGTGACATAACCAGCCTGGTCCCTCTCTTCCTGGAAAATTACAGTGGTGACAGGCAGGAGGGAGCCCTTATACCAAATAGCCCCACTTGGCCCATGTATCACATCCTGCTTTTGATTTAGGGAGAACATTAGAAGTATAGGATGAGGGTTGATCCAGCAGCTGTTTGAGAGGCTGATGCCTTGCACAGCTCATCACTCCAACACTGTGCTGCGTGATGAGAGGTGGGACCACAGAGCACGATGCCTCTTCTCCCTTCTGGGGTGATGGAGCATATTCAGGTTGTCCCTGCAGGTGTGGTCCCGGGGCTTTTGCTGGAGAGCAGGAAAAGGTGAGCTGATCAGTACCTGCAGGAGAAAGCAGTCACCTGAGAGATGAGGAGAAAATGCTTCTCGCTAATCCTTCTCCTTTTGACATCTTGTAGAGAAACAAAAGGGCTCGTGCTGTTCTGCTCTATGAGATCTCCCTTTAACAGTGACAGCTTTCCTCACTTCTTTTCTGAAATCTGCAAAATTAGGGTGAGTGAAAGGTGGGGGGAGGAGGAGAGAGATAAGATAGTCTGGAAGAGGAATGCCTGAGAAGCACAGAAGCCCACAGGTAGGAGAGGAGAATTAGCAGGTGAGAAAGCAGGAGGGTTGAAAATCAACCAGCCCTGCTGTGGGGTGGCACAGCATCACCAGTGTGACAAGAGAATGTGAATCCTTGGCCTGGTTTGCTGAGAGAGGGAAGTAGAGGAGGATTTTCAGAGATGCGTGCGGTGCAGGGCAGCTGGTCCCTCTGCCACTGCTCCATGACCCCAGAGAGCTTTGGTGTGAGCAGAGTGATGACAGCTGGCTGCCTGGCCCCAGGGACTGGCAGGGCATGGGCTGGAGGATTTGTTGGTTTGGGTGTCTGGGCTATTATTGTCACTTATAATAATAATAATTTGCTTTACTACGCCTGTAGTACTACAGCAGCCACTCGCCCCGTTTGCTTCCATGGTGTGTGCCTATTTCCGGCTTCCAGGTCTGACACCCCTATTTATAGTTCTCTAGATGCCCAAAGGATTATTTTGGGCAAACCACCTCTGTTATTCCAAACAGGAGGTGAGCACATGTTTTGTGTATGAATTTGGGTAAATTTTAGCATTTTTATTAAACCAGCAGAATGGGAAGCCCCATACTGGGAGAGGCTCTAGAGTCTCTATGTAGCACAAATCCACAGCTGCAAAGAACAGGACCAAGGCTCCTTCCAAGAAGCAGATCTTGACAAGAGGTTTCTGCCTAACCCCAGGACCTACCAGCTGGCTTATGCCCCTCAAGAGATTATTCTTATTTCTGGCTTTTTATCCCAGTGATCATCAAAGCGAATATTCCCACTCTCCATCAGAAATACCTCATTCCCTTTTTTGTGACTCAAATCTGATGTCAGCCAGGTTTGACTGCTCAGGTGTAAAAACACAAGATGTGGCAGCCGTAATGGCAGGGCTTCAAGTTCCTCTGAAATCCCTGATTGCCTCTGCAGGATTGTGTAATGAGAGAGGGTAAATACAGGGAAGGCAATCCTATGCTCCTGCTGGCTTGTTGTTTCAGGTAGTTTTCCATATTCCCTCTTATTTGTCTTCCCTCTGATGGGGGAGAGAAGTTAGGGTACAGCTCTAGCTGGAATGTATTTGTAAGCAGGCAGTAACAGAAGTCCTTAAAACCATGAAAGCAACGTGGGGGGAAGGAAATAAAAATAAATACCTCTCCTAGGAGAAGAACAAAAGAGAGGGGCTGAAATACCTGGGATCACAGCCTGTGCTGGGGGGAGTGCACAGGGGGAGGACTGCTGTGCTTAGGCAGGGGAGATGCTGTCTTTAGCATATGCTCTGCATATTTTACTGCCAGAGAAGATGTGGCGATGATTTAATATGCAAAGGTAGATATGGCATTGATATGCATCCGCACTGCATAACATGTGCATACATATTTCAAAGGTGGTACAAGAAAGTGCACCGCTGAAGGCAAGCATTTATCAGGCTTGCGGTCAAACGTTTGAGACCTTTGCAGCCTGAGGAGATCCTACAGGAGGAGGAAAAATAGCACGTCTTGATTATTATTAGTGTTTTAAATCCGAGATTGCCAAGATGCTGGGGAGCAGGGAGAGCAGCG
The DNA here is from genome assembly GCA_013396775.1 of Cephalopterus ornatus. Classification (NCBI taxonomy): domain Eukaryota; kingdom Metazoa; phylum Chordata; class Aves; order Passeriformes; family Cotingidae; genus Cephalopterus; species Cephalopterus ornatus. The sequence goes on along the minus strand of VZRE01004820.1, from coordinate 237,228 downwards.
AGCACTTGAGACGCGCTGAGTGATGTGATGGAGGAGCAGCCGCGCGGGTAAACAAAGGCTGCAGCGGGAGACGTGGAGAGATCGAGCGAGGAGCCCGAAAGAGGAAATTATTCACCTGCAGCCCGTGCCTTCCGCTCCTCAGCACGGTTTGTGCTCAAGCCCCACTTAATGAGAGGAGCCTGTCTGAAAGCTCTGCAGTCGGGGTGGGTGTTTGTGGGGTTTTTTCCCTCTAGTTTTTTTTGGTTTGTTTTATTCTGGGAGCAGAGCTCGGCTGCACAGGAAGAGGGAGGTTTGGCACACACAGATGTGACAAGTGCAGGGGGACACTGCCCTGTGTGCCCACACCACTCAGCCTGTCTTGCTCTCTTAGTTGCTTATATTTGCTCGCTCCTTGGGGACAGCAGGCAACAAGGGCTGCACCCACCTGGGGCAGGGACACACCAAAGGCTGCACCAAGCTAAAACCAGGCCAGCAGCTTCCTGCTAAAAGATCAAGCTGAGAAACACCTGGTTGTTCAGAGCACGTTACTGTCACGCTGTGGAGGGCCTTGGGTGCTGTTGCTGTCCCCCCAACCTGGTGTGGTCCTCGTGTGCAGGAGCCCTCGGGGGTAGTGGGAGCACATCGGCGGGGCAGGATGCAGGATGCTGTGCAGATGAAAGCACAGACAGTTTGTGTTTGTTTTGCTTAGTGACGGCTCTAGATTTTAATGTTTGATCACAGCAGGCAGGGAGGTCCTGCAGGGATTTCAGAAGATACTCTGTCCCCATGCACCGACATGCATTTTCTTTACATTAAATGAGTGCGTCTCACCTACCTCGCTGGAAAAAACTAGTTTGGGCTTAATGCAAATTCGACTCAGTGCAAGCATGAGACACGTATTGCTGCTGGGAGGAATCTGCCCTGTTTTGCTGCTTCTCTAAAGCTTCTGTCCCCCAGTGCTAAAGACACACTTGAGCCCCAGTGCCAGTGCAGGTGTGCTTGGTCCTGCAGCCCCACCGAGGGATGTGGGTGACACCTGCCCTCTGCCAGATCAGGGTCACCACAGGACTACCTGATAGTCCATTCTGGGGAGCTTGCACCTCATTTTAGCGCTGATGTAGCACTCATTTTGTTGGTGTTGCAAGCCCGGGTTTGCACTTGTCCTTCCTGATGCCCTCCACTCCTTCAGTAGGAGATGAACGTGTTGAGCTCTTTGCTGGGCACGTCTGGGTTTTGGAAGCAGTGCCGAGGTGGCTGGGTGTGTCTGCCACAACTGGCTGCCCTCAGTCCGAGCCCCGTGTGCCCGGCTGTGCAGAGCTGCCCAGACCCCATGGGGACGGGCTCACCTGCTGAAGCACAAACCGGCTCGGTGGTTTCTCGGTGCGTGTTTTGGCTTCTGTGTGTTCAGGGTCCTGTCTCCTCCCAGGACCTTCAGATGGCAGGAGAGGGACAAGGTGGGGTTTGGTGGCCAGGGACAGCAGGGGCCATGGCTGGATGGCCCCTGGGGAGGAGGCTGTGGCCTGCAGCGGGGTGTGAAGAATAGAGAGGGCTTCTCCCACACTAATGACAGCGGGCAGCACTCCCACCGCCGTGGAGGCCACTGTAACTCCATCGCTCTTTAATTATCTGGAATTATAGCGCTGCTCTCGCCCTTTTTATGTTATGGTGGAAGAAATCAGGACATACATTAATTATCTAATCCGTATGTAAAGTGTCACATATAATTTTCCCAGAGCAAAAGGTTCTAGCTTTAAGACCTGCATCGTCTCTTAATAACCATGTGTGAGGGGAGAAAATAATATCCAGATATATGATTATTACAGTGGTCGTTGGCCACTGTTGCTCCTTTCCCTGCTTTTGGGGCAGTGTCTGTTATAGAGCCTTACACTTGCAGGGTGACCTTTAAATATCCCCAGACTGCAGCCTGTGACCTGGCTGTGTTGAAGGGAATTGAGAGCACAAACCCAGTACTTCCTTTTGTTGTTGTTGCAGGAGTATGGTCTGAATCAGAAATACTTTTGGGTCTCTAAGGTTGTTTGTTGGTTGGTTTTTTTCTCTTGTCTGCATATGGAAAAGAGGGGAAGACCCCACAGCTTCCCTTTGACTAAGACACATGGCAGCTGAAGAAGTCGATTAAGAAAATCAGTATTGCATTTATTAGCCTCCATCTATGATGCATGGTGTTATGCTAATATGCATGAATTAATTACTGTTATTAATTCAATTGAATTAATTTGATATAACTGATGTGTGCTGTGAAGATTTGTGGCGAGTGAGCGAGAGCTGCTTTTAAAAGGTGGCGCAGACACAGGCTGGGCTGATGTGAGTGGGAGGGGGGACGGGCTCTGCAGCAGCCCCAGCACATCTGTTTACACCACCTGATGCAGCACAGGAGCTGAGAGCCCTGTTTATCTCCCATCTCCTTCCCCTCCCTTTGTGGTCTGCTCATGACTTCATCCCCCGCTGCAATTAGGAGCATCCTAATGCTGCAGTAGGAGACTCCTGATGAAGGCAGGTAAAGAGTAAGGATGATTTTTGGGTGACCTGAAAAAGAGAGAGGGAAGGAGATGATGCAGTCGCATCTGCAGGTGGGGCAGGAACCCCATGTCCAGCCACAAGGAGCAAAAGGCAGGAAAACACGGTGAGAAAGGAAGGATTAGAGAAAAACAATTCCTCCCTGTGAGGGTGGTAAGACCTTGGCACAGGTTGCCCAGAGAAGCCGTGGCTGCCCCATCCTTCGAAGTGTTCAAGTCCAAGTTGGACAGTGCTTGGAGCAAACTGGTCTAGTGGAAGGTGCCTCTGCCCATCAACTAGATGACCTTTAAAGTTCCTTTCCAACCCAAACCATTCTGTGATTCTATGAATTAGCAGTTCAAAACAGGAAAGAATTCCCTTTGCCTCTTTTTGGGTCCCTTTGAGGTCCTCTTGCTGACAATTCTCCCCACCAACTTTGTGCAGGGAGGCAGCAAAAGTCCTCTGCTGTTTCAGAACATTTGGGGGACGTGAGGGGTAAAGTCTGATCACAAATACCAGCACAGGAAAGCAGCTCCCAAATGTCAGGCAGGGAAACATCTCAGGGCCCCTGTGTACGCTCAGAACGGTGCAACATGTAGTCTGGGAACTGCTGCCAGGCTGTGAAATATTTGCATAAATTATTAGGGGGGAAATTTAGCTCAGCTTGAGAAAGCTGCAGCTTGCAGGCTGCTCCCAAGCAGAAGTGAAACCCCTCCTGTGAATTATTTGTCAGAGATTTGCTCTCAGGTTGTGGCACAGAAGCTGCTTCCCATGTTGCTGAGGAAAAGGGACCTCAATGATCAGAAAATAAAGCTCCAGATGCTGTTTCAGTTGCAAAGCCAGGGATGGGACCTGGCGTGACAGGGGATATCCCCAGAGATCAGGGACACGCTGGGGCACGAGGATCCATGGCCAGCACAGGGGATGGGTTAGAGCTGTGCACAAAGCCTCCCACAGCACCTGCTCTCTACAGTTGTGCTGTAAGCCTTAAGACTAATTAATGAAAGGTAAAGTAAAAAAAATCTACTGCTAGTCCTGCACACCTCCCCCATGCCCAGCACAGACCCCTCGGGCAGAGCCTCGCATCCTTGAGCTGCCAGGGCTGGGACATGTTTCTAAAATGACTGTAATTGGTATTGCACAAGACAAACTGCAGGACCCACAAAGACCATCGCTCCTCCAGATCATTCAATCATGTTGAAGACCAAACTTGCAATTGCTCTTAATGGAAATGCAGAGCCTGGGAGTTTTTCCGTTAGGAAGGGAGAACCTGTAGGTTTGGGTGACCTCTTTTGGGTAGCAGAGTAGCAGCTAATTGCAGCTCATAGAGTTGACAGATGTCCCTGCTTCATGCAGCAAATCGGTCACATCTCTTGATAAATATGAGACCTTCTGCTGTTATATATGAGTCCCATGCTTTAACCATCCTCCTAATTCATTTCACTTCAGTTTTCCAATAGGTTGGAGATATTTCACTGAAATTTCCTCTCGCCCCTGCCACCCTGTCTCTGTGTGGAATTCTTTTGCTGCCATTATTTACTGTATCTTGTTCTCTATTTCAGTCACCCATCAGCCACTGGCAGTCATTAGTAGGTCCTTTGCCCCTCGTTTAGGAAGGGAGGCAAAGTAGTTTTACCCTGAAGCTGAGCTGCTGCCTCTCGCTTTCCTCTGCCCTTCCTGGGACTACAGGGTCATTCCAGTCCAGGGCGGCACTTTCTTCTGCTCCCAGCCCATAGCTGGTCCCACTCCAGCCCACAAAGCATCCTCTGCTTGGGGTTCAGTGGCTGCTGGTGATCCCTTCCCTGTTGGTGCATCTGTCATTGGCCTCTTCCCTGCCCTGTGGCTGGATTGGGTCCTGCCTTGGAGGGATGTAAAGTTGTACCTCCCCAGCATCCTTATTTTCCTCCTCCTCACCCTGCAGAGAAGCCCAGGGAAGGGAATATGTCCAGTGCTGCTCCACAGCCGTAGATCATAGAATCACAGGTGGTTTAGGGTGGGAGAGACCTTAAAGATCATCTCATTCCAATCCCCCTTCGGGGTCACCTTCAACTAGCTCAAGTTGCTCCAAGCCCACTCCAACCTGGCCTTGGACACTTCCAGGGATGGGGCAGCCACAGCTTCTCTGGGCAACCTGTGCCAGGGCCTCCCCACCCTCGCAGGGAAGAATTCCTTCCTAAAATGCAAAAACCTTCCCTCTGTCAGTGTGAAGCCATCACCCCTTATCTTATCACTACATGCCCTTGGCAAAAGGCCCTCTCCAGGAAAACTTTTTCCCCATGATGTGGTCTCTGAGCTCTCCCTGGGCCGCTATTTCTTTCCCCATTATTCCTGAGGTGGATGTTTGCCCCGCCCAGTACAACCCTGGTGACCTGGTTGCAGATGGCACTTGGCACCGCTACCCTTTGCTGAGGTGTTTTGTTTTTTTTTTTCTTTTAAGAACAACTTTTAAATTTATAAAAGGAAATCTGGACAGCAAGGCTGAGATGGGGCAGAGCTCTGCAATTTGCATAAGCAGAAACCTGGTCCTCCAGAGATGCTTCTCAAGAGAGTCTCTTGTCCTACCTGCTCTTAAAAACCTTCAAAGCTGCAAATCCCACAGTTCTCACCCACAGCAGGTTCTAGGACTTAGTCAGAGCCACCAGACAGAAAGGGGTTTCCTTTATATGTACATGTGTGTGCACGTGAAGGTGCATTAATTATACATTTATGAAATGTATTTATTATTCATACTGAGGTATTAAAGTACTTTATGTTTATTAATTATACAGTTAATATATACAGGTGAAAAGACACTAAGTACATATATATTTAATATATAGGTGAAAATCTGTACTCTATATATATTTTAATTCCTTTAAGTCCTTCCTGCAAATTAAGCTGATAGCTTTGTGATGCCCCTAAGGACACAGGAAACAATTGCCTGCTGGCTTCATTATAGAGCCTGGATTATCCCATCCTCTCTCAGCCTTTTGCAGACCAAAACCCAGCTCATTCAGCCTTTCTGTGCAGGTGGGTCATGTCTGTACAGCTCTTATTTGTCCACCCAAGGGAGGTCCCTCTCCCTGCGGGGCACTGAATGGCACCAGGTGTCCCCAGGCAGCTGCTCTCTCTCGGTGGCTTCTCACCAAGTAGCTCCAGAAAGATGCTGCCTCCTTCACTGGGGCACAGCAGGTACATCACCACCCTGTGCTGAAACCAGCCACCCCCACACAGCCCTGGGCATGGAGGATGCTCATGGGAAGCAAGAGGCTCTTGGAGCTGCCTCAGTGGCTCCTGTGTGGGTCTGGAGGTATCACCTAAACCCAACACAGCCCATGACAGAGGCATGGTATATAAGAACAAGCACAATTTTTCCCCCCCTTTTTTTTTTTCCAAAGTGCTTTCTCAGTTTTGTTTTGTTGAATTTTTGGGGGGTTTCAGACTAACAGATGTATCTCCAAAAAGCAAAGGGTTTAGTTACATCAGCTGCTCCTCCATTCTGAAATATTTTACTCTAGGGGCCAGTTTCTCTCTAACAGTTCCCTTTTGGTGGGCTTCAGGAACAGCTTTTGCCCCTAAAGACTGGCTTCATCCCCACAGCCTCCACAACACTGCCAGCACCCAAGCTGGGGAGCCCAGCTCCTTGTACACCCAGGTCCCAGCAGGGCCAAGTGGGACCATGGGGGGAATTTTAGCTGTGTCTCATCCAGAAGAACTGCTGAGCAGTTCCCAGAAGTTCCTTGCAGGGAGCCATACCATGCACCCACTCCTGGATGTACCTGCCCCAGCCCTCCTTGCAGAGCAGCAGGTCAAGGTATAAACGAGCCCCCCGACACCTCGTGATAATTAATAGTGGATTTCACAGGTTTTTTCTCATGTGTTTTTTTCCTATTCCTTTGTTCTTCTGCCGTGTGATACATAGGAGACTTGTAAGACTCCGCTCTCTCTCTCACCTGGATTTGCTCTGCCCTTTCTGGTGGATAGGAGGGATTTGAGTATATTAACTTAATTGGCAAATGTATTGTTCAGACAGCTGTGACAGAGCTGCCTGCCTGCGGGAGCCGCTGGGTTAAGCAGCTCCCAGAAGCTTTTTGGCACCTCTTGTGATGCTTGATCATCTCCCCACCAGTTCAGCGTCACCCAGCTTTGAACTGGTCTTGAGGAGTGCTGCACAGTGGGCTTGAAGAAAAGGTGCTCTGGGAAAAATAGGAATAAACTGAAAAACAAAATATTGAGGGAGCTGCATGTTTGAGATGCCTGGGAAAACTCAGCGCGTGGCACAGGGGATTGGGATGGGATGTTGTACAGCTGACCACTGCATTTCTGTCGGCATTATCAGCCATCCAAATCCAATAAATAGGTTCCTAAATCTCATCTTCTTGCCATTTTGTGCTTACAAAAATGGAGCTGCAGGGCCCTTTTGTACTCCAGTTCACCTGAGTACATTGTGGTGAGGCTGGGTTACAGGGCTGGTTGGTCTCAAAGGTGACAACAAAGTTGAAGGTTCTGGTGTTTGGGCATGGATCTGGCATATTGAAAGGTTATCCTCAGGTGATTATTTTGATGGCAGTGATACAGCAAAGTGGTAGTTTTATCCACTGAAGGCTCTTGCTGGAGCTACAGCAACCCTGGGCACACTGGGGCTGGGCATGGGATGTTGAAGGAGTTCCCACTGGATGCAGAAGTAGAGGCTGGCACGAGTTTTATAGCTGTGATGGAAGCAGAAATTCCTCTTCTCTGATACCTTGGCCACGTAAGAAGCTTGAGTGCATGCAATGTTACTGACATTTCTTGGTAAGGAAGCAGATTTCCAGCAGACAGCAAGCTATGACAAGAAAAATAGCTGAATTTCTCCGACGGTATTGATGGCTTCCCAGAGAAACACTGTCACTCCAAAAATGAACCGTCCCCTTCAGTCAAATGTGTCTCTAATGAAAAATATATATCCACAGACTTTCTTTCAGCCTGTATTATTAATGTGACCTTTACTCAACTGCTTCCCTCTCCTTTTGATTTCTGCGAATAAACGTAATTAGGAAGGTGCGCGTTCCACACGCTGCTGCTGCGCTTCAGCAAGGGGCTGGGGAGGCAAAGGAGATGGTTCCCAATTAGCTCCTTCAGTAATGCAAAAGCAGTGGCAAGTGGAGGCTTAGCCTGAGTTTAAAAATGCCCTTGAGGAGGTGGGAAGGGTCTTGGATGTATGGTGCAAGGAGGCAAACCTGTACACTGACCTGGGATGTGGCAGAGCTTCATGGCACTGGGGCACTTCAGAGTGGAGGAAAGCATGACTAAGGTTATAAGCTTTTCCCCAGAAATACTTTCCCTGGAAGTGTTTAAGGCCAGGTTGGATGGGGCTTAGAGCAACCTGGTCTGGTGGAAGGTGTCCCTGCCCATGGCAGTGGGATGGAACAACATAATCTTCAAGGTCCCTTCCAACGAAACCTTTTTGTGACTCCATTAAATAATTGTTTTTAACACTGAACAGAGAAGTTATCTGGCTCCTGTAAGGAAGAGGAAAGGGATTTTTAATTTAGAAACTTGCAGTTCTGAATTGCTCAGTTCAGATGTTCTCAGCAAAACGTGCCGCTTGGAGAAAACCTGTGCCTTGTTGTAAAAACTTTAAGAGGCTGAAAATGAGTATCCCAAAGGCAGGATGGGGGGAGAGCTTGAAAGAGCCTGAGTCTGAATCCTGCTAGGAGTGAGTCTGACTTAAAATAAAAACAGTATTTAAAAAAAAAAAAAAGACAATCAAACAACGAGCTTTCAAGGCATCAACTTTTCCATGTTTGACTTGTCCCAGATAATTTCTACAGCCCAGAGGAGCATGTGGGTTTGATAAAGAGCTTGCTAAAGCAAAACAATAATTTATGGTACTTGGGAAAGTTCAGACAACTTGAAGGAAATGTGTGACCGTGTCCCTTGGACAGCAAGCACCCCTGGCCCTTTGTAGGTGGAAATTCTCCCTTGACCTAAGGGCACCTCCTCTCCTCTTGTTTTGGTTTCAGTCTCTGTTCTAGGATCTAATGTGATCATAATCCTTCCCTCTCCTTGGCACTGTTTTCTTCCAGAAAACAAACCTTGCAGATAAATAGGAGGAATCAAACCCTTCCTTAGCAAGCTGCTTTGCTGGAGCTTGGTCATATCCAGCAGCCTTTGAGGTTCTTTATCATAAACACCCCCAAAACACTTTAAAAAAGGATTCTGGAAAATGGCAGGAGCTGACTCTGATTAGCCAATGCTTTTCCACAAAAGTTTGAAGCCATTGGAAAATCAAAATTCATATGACACATTTGAGGTCCCTTGGCCAAACTCTTCACTGATGGGCACTCAATTATGTGTCCCTTTTTATTTGACTTGGGTTGCTGGACTCTGGTTTGGGGATGAAGCTGGCAGGACATGTCCTTGGGCACATGCACTGCTATCTAATGCTACTACATACCTGGGAAAAAAAAAAAGTATCCTTATCCCAAATCCCTGATGCTTTTCTCTCCCAAGTCTTTGTTCTCTCTCTGTACAAATAAGGGCTGCAGTGTGAATACTGCCTGTTGTGGCACATAATAAATTCATTCATATTTCTGAGGCACTAAGTAGCGTAGTTGTAATGCTGTGGGCAGGCCTGTGAAAAATGAGTAATTCTGTCTTCAAAGCAGGGTTGATTTGTGTGCAGGCACCGAGTTTGCCCATAACAATGAGGAGAAAACTAAATACTGACGAGCTGCTTGTTGAACGAGCATCCTCCCCCGGTGCAGCGGCAGGGCTGGGGTCCTGCGGAGTCAGGGGCTGCCGGTGATGCAATAGCCCACATCAGAAGGTAGCCAGCCCCAGGGCACCCAAAAATCTGGTTTCTGAACGCTGACATTCACACCCCTGCATTTATCTTACTGCTTGCAACACCTCAGGGTAGAAGTTGTGAATAAAACAGGCGGTTGGTGCTAGTTTTTAACATTTGGTGCATTTGCTTGGGCTGTGTGGAGCTTGTTTTCCTCCAGGCTCCCGAGCAGTGGGGAACTGCTAGAAGTGAACTTTCCAGCTGGGCAGAAGTGATCTTGCAGAGGCAGCTCCTCCTTTGCAGGCTGCCCAGCACCCAGTGGCATGGCTTGGAATCGCAGTGTCACCCATCCCCGGAGAGGAGAGGAGAAGCGGCGGGGGGGAAAGGGGAGCTGGGAATTGGGAAGAGATTCGGTTGCAATCCAGCAGTGCCGCAGATTTGCTGATAAACACCGGGAACCTGGCGGCTGTGTTGGGATAGTATGGGGAAAAAAGGGGAGGGGGGAGAAATTATTGCATGAATTTATCATCATAAAGTATTTGCACCACTTTACTATGTGTGTGTGCATGGGGGGGGTTACACTGGCACCATCACACAGGCCACGGTTGAGTTGTATCTTTGAGTCCTTTGGTGTAACCCATGAGGGTATTTTTCCTGCCTTCTAGATCTAATCAGAACCGGCAACGCAGGCTGAAGCATTTCAAGTGGGTTTTTTTTGGTTTGTTGGGGTTTTCTTAGGTTTGGGTTTGGTGTTTTTTTTTTATCCTGCTGCCCTTTTCCTGTTGTTATCGAGCGCCGGGGCCGTGTTGATTTGCATGCCATTTTGCTTTTGATCTCCATGGCAACTGCTACCAAATGGCCTGAGAATAATAGAGGTGCTTTTTGGAGCTGTAAGCAGGGTCTGCGCAGAGCGCTGACGCCGGAGGTTTGAACCAAAATAAATAAATAAATAAAATTAAAATTAAGGTGGTGGTTGAGGCAAAGAGCCTTGAGAGTGGGGCAGCTCGCTCACCCATCCCCCTCGAATTGCTACATATGACAGATGTTTTTGACAGCCACTTGAAAGAAATAAATACATGGAGAGAAGAATGTCGGGAGGGATGATCTAGCTCAGCCCTGGGAGCTCCTGGCACTGGGCTTGGCAGATCATGGAATCATAGTTTAGGTGGGAAAAGCCCCGTAAGATTGAGTCAGACTGTTAACTCAGCACTGCCAAACCCACAACTAACCCATGTTCCCAGGTGCCACATCCACATGTCTTTTAAATCCCTCCAGTGATGATAGAGGAGGCTGGTGGTTGTGGCAGTGCCATGCAGCCCCCAAGCCCACTATCCCTCTGGAGAGCTCCTCCAAAGCCCGGAGCTGGGGATACTCAGTCCTCGCCTGGCTCCATCTCTGTGGCTGCTGCTTGGGTGCCCCTTTCCCCTGCTGGCAGCAGGTGAAGTTTGGGATTGCTTTAGTGCTTTCCTGTTCTTGGATGTTTTCTCCTTCTTTAACTCATTTGAACTATTTGCAGAGTTTGTCAGAGAGCTCAGGATCTCACTGGGCTGGGAAATGGGGCACTGAGCTGTGCAGCCCTGAGCAAGCCCTTTCTCTTTCCTCTGCTAAATTCTGAGCTTGCTGTGTGGGTGGGAAGGTTGGGGTTGGCTCCTGGGGGAAAGCAGCCTTTGGCTCTGTCACTGCACTCACCCAGCTCCACGGCACCCAGACTCTACTGTCTCCATCCCCGCCCCTGCACAACGTCAGCAATAATAAAATCCTCCTCCCCCGACCTGGGCTGGTGCTGGGCAGCCAGGAACCACTGCTGGGTATTGGTGGGTGAGGTCCTGTTGTGCTCTGGGTTCCCTCCATGTTTTAAGAGCGCTGACAGGAGTGTTCTCCCTTGTCGTGACTGCTTCCCAACCCTGTTGGCCTTCAGAGGTTGTGTTGCATCGTGGGACAGGAGGATTTGTAAGATTTCTTCAGGTCGTTGGACGTGAGCCAGTGTCAACAAACCTCAGGGCAGAAACTCTTCGAGGAGCAGGAAATGAGGGAGCTGTTGGGCTTAGTGACTGTGTTAGATCACTCCAAAACATGACTTAAATTCAGGTTTGTAATTTCCTCCCTTCCACCTGCTCCACCATAAGCCCTAGTGCTGCCTCAGCCTCTTCGTCTCACTCAGAGCTGGGCTCATTTTACAAGCATGGGGCTGGCCCGAGTGTCTGGGATGTTAGAGGAGAGAGAGGGGGAGAGCTGACGGACACAGGGAGCTGAGCTGCAAGGACTGACGTGACGAGAGGTGGAGATTTTTTGCTCAAAACCTGCTCCAGCCTTCTTTTTTTGCTGCTTTCAAGCAGCTTGCTTGAGCAGCAGAGAGGTGGTTGCTGTTGATGGGAGCTGCAGTGATCCTGGCTGCAGGGAGAGGTGGAGGATGCTGGAGGAGAAGCAGCCCCTGGAGGATCTTCCAACCTCTTCAGCATGTAGCTTGGATCCATCAAGGCAGAAGGTGGAGTGGTCCCTTTCCTTCAAAGCCAGAGACCCCCCATCCAGCTGCCAGCTGAGGTGCCAAACCTCCCTGTGACAGGAGCGTGGGTGCTGCAGGGTGGCCCAGGAGCTGCTGTGCCAGCAAGTCCCTCCTGCTCCTCCCTCCTCAATTAACACAGCAACCACAACTTTGTTATCCTGGGCATGAAATAAGGCTAATGAATCATGTCGCACTTTGAAGCCACGTTAGATCTGGAATTTGACACAAGCTTTTACATCTATGTCACTCCGCCCCCTCCGCTCCCCCCAGACGCAGGCAGGCCAGCTCACTGTTTACCTGTCAGTCAGCGGAAGAATTTGCATGTTAGTTAAGCTGTTAGCATGAGTAATTACTGAGTGGGTCAGTGACTCCTCCCAGCAAGCCGGTCTGAAACGCTTTGCCTTGCCAGCGACATCTCTATCGCTGGAGGACGGCGCGGCTGGGAGGGAGAGGAATGCGAGCGATGACTCAGGGCTAATTGCACACTTCCACTATCGCCCGGGTGTGCGCCGAGAGCTTAATTAGAAAACAGAGCCGCCCCTCAAAGTGTGAATGAAAAGCTGCAAAGTCACTGTTTGGGACGGGGTGGGGGTAGAGGGCAAATGGGAGTCTTCCCCCTTGGCAGCTGGGTGAGAAAAGGTGGTCAGGCTGGAAAGAGAGGCAACAATCTGCCTCTGGGATTTGGTTTTCCACCAGCAATGAGCAGGAGAATGAAGTGGCTCTTTGCCACCTTCTCCAGTAGGAAGGGCCAGCCCGGCCCGACGAGGGACCTGCAGATCTCGTGATGTCTGTCGAGCTTCGATCTTGAGCCCAGTGGCTTGTTTTCTGAATGTTTCTTAGGATTTACCCTCCTCCAAACTGCCTTGACACCTTTTATGTATTTCTGTGCTCCACATCTCTGTGAGCAAAGAAGGTACTGATCATAGAGGGAGTGGAAGACTCACAGCATCACAGGGGAGGTGGACATCTGGGAGGAGATGGACATCATGGGGGAGGCAGGTGGACATCACAGTGTCTGAGGAGGGGACTGGGTGGGTGACCCTGTCCCAGCCATGATGTAACTCCTGGAAGATTTTGTTTCCAGGACACCCGGGTGTCATTGCAGTGGTGAGACCACAAGTTTTGCAGAAGAGTCTGTGAACCTGTCCTCGAGCATCTGGATCCGTGTCAAGGTGCATCTGACTGTCAGCGGATTGAAACTGCAGATCTTCCAGGTTGGCTCCTGGAGAACATCAACGCCCACCTCCCTGGAGTTCATATTAGCAGAGAGGGCAGGGAAACTTTGGTTCCTGACACCGTCTCCTGCTGCCAATGTGCAGAGGAGACATCTCAGCAGCAGAATAAATTCTCAGGTCATCCTGGGGTCAGAAGGAATGATAAAAACTAATTGAGGAGGAAACTGCCCTGGGGACTGGCAGCAGGAGAACAGCAGGCAGGACTCCAGAAGTGGAAATTTTGTGTGGAAGTGGGACATTTTCTCTAAGTTCGTGCTATGGCTGGGCCGGAGAGGGACTGCAGGACCTACAGCTGCACATGGAGCCCAGCATAGGCTGGAGGTTCATTGCACAATCACCAGCAATAAATCATGGGGAAACTTTTGTTTCCTTAATTTCAAGTTTGCATTGTTTTGGTATCATCAAAAATTAGATTTAAAAAATGTTTTTTTTTTTAGAAATATCACTTTGGGTGTTCAGTGAAAATAGTGTGCAAAAATAAAGTGAAACAAAACATTCTTTTAGAAAATGGTGACATTTTGTGATTATTGCCACAGAATTTTTTAATATGTATTTATGTCATGACAATGCACTGAACAACATCTGAGTTATCACAATATGGCCTGAAACTAGGAATTTTATTGATGTCTATTAAATGTTTAGTCATTTACTGGATAGTGATACTTAGTACTACTTAAAATATCTGCATCTCTAGGTCAGGTTTGTTCAGCTGTACTATGGCAAGTTTGGCAAGTACTTTCATTCTCCTGTATTTTCATGTTGTTTTCTTGCAGTTATGTTTTCGTTACATCACAAGTAGGAATCGCTATGAATTAGATAATGTATTTCAATCAGGGCTGAGTAACAGATGACCTGACCTATTCAAAAGCAACAATCCTACAGGGTTTCAAGTCTTACATTGTAATATGTCCTTGAAACATACCACTTGCTGCAACTACTTGAATGCTAAGCAACAATGTAAAATTACAATAGAAAAATGATAAAACAAAATTTTTAAAGAAATCTCACCTCAAAATTTGAATGTTTTGAAAATTTTGTTAAGGGAAGGGCTATTTCAGAAGGAATATTTTGTAGGGTTTTTTTCCAAACATTAAATAGGTCCCAACCGCACTTTTTTTTCTAAACATCAGCACTCGATGTAGAACACAAATCCTGTGTTTTGACTGGCTTTGGTGCTGACTGTACTTACCAGAAAGCCATGGAACAAAGTCCATCCCTTTTACAATTCACAAAGGCTACAGAATAAATCTATTTTAAGGTAATGTTTGTTCTGAGAATAAATCGCGGTTGTTTGGAATGCTTAAACTTTCAAAAGGACCTGCTCTAAAAGCCCAATTTTTAAACAATTGGATCGTGAGTGTAATATGAATGTAGTTAAGATGATAAATGCAGCTAATTTTCTCCCTCTATTAGCCCCTTTCACATGCTACTTACAAATGCCAGTCAAACTCGGCAATCCTTTCATTTTATTATGCGGTGACGAGGCGATTGGATTAAAAATACATGATGGCATTTTCTAACTTGGATTTATAAGTGCCTCTGCCATATCTAATACTGGGCTGACATTTGCTGGGCGCAGGGGGAAGCCTGGTTTGTTGGTGCACGCTGGGGAGAGCTGCCATCCCCTCCCAAGGCGCTACATCTCCCCGTTCCCCGGCGCGCCAGCGGGGATGGGACGAGGCCTCTCTAATCGCTGCTCATGGAGAAATTAAGGCCTCTTCTGCAGAAGGTGTGGTGTGGTGGCGTTGAGGGGCTCATCTCACCATTCCTTGGTGGGATGCTGCAATGAATCCTTCACTCTGAAGCTCAGCTATCACCCTGATATTGTGAGAAGCTTAATTTCTCCAGTTTCCACTCTAATAAGTATTCTCGGCCTTTTCGTAGAACGGTAGTTCCCATCTGCTCATTTAATCTCCAAGGATATCTCTCTCGGCCAATCCTTCCAGCTGGAGATGTTTTTCTTTTGGCTCTGAGGTGGTGCAGAGGGGTTTAAGTGGTTAACAGGGATGTGGGTTTAAGTGTCCAGATTTGCTCATGGCAGCTCTTGCTCTAGCCAAAAACCCCAAACCTTCATCCATCTCTTCTTCATCAACCTGAAGTTGTATTTCTCTGACATCTGTCTTGGTGTGGCATCATCCACATGCTGAATGCTAACAAACACCCAGCTGTGGGGGCATCTCTGGTGTGTTGATCTGCTTTATTATTATTATTTATTATTATTTTTGTTCAAGTGAGGCACTTGCTATTCCGGGTCCATCCAATTATAGTCAGGTCTGTGACTCAAGTCCCAGAGGTGAAGTGCCCTGTGTCCAAGCCATCAGCTCTCCAGATCAGCTATTGTTTCTTTAAACGAAAGGGACACTAAAGTCCAATTATTGCAATAGAATGGGCTGCTTCTTTAAACTGAAGAATTTGACTCAGCTCAAGGGATATTTGTGATTGCCTCTGGCTTCCCTGGAGCTAAAAAATTATATGCTTTCCCTCTTCACTAAATTAAAACATAGTTGGATTGGTAGTGGGACTGAAGGAAGTCCCTGCCTGAAACCCCAAGTGTCAGCCTGCTTTGCAAACTGTAAGCTAGTAATTGGTTTGGAAATACTGAGTGAATAGGTAAAAAGGCTTCTGAGCGATTTGTGCTGGATAACGCAGACTGCCTGGAACAGCAGGGTTTGGCTTTCTTGAGAGATTTTTCAAATGTTGAGTTGTTAATTTCAGCTTTCGATACGTAAACACAATTAACATTTGTACTCCGTAAACACTGGATATAGTTCTGTTTCGATTGCATCTGATCCTCATTTAAGTTCTCATTAAGCAATTCCTTTGTTTCCCAAATGTCAGATTTGAGGCAGACCCGTGGCTGCTGTTTTCTTCACTCACAACCTCCAAAATGCCTCCTTCTGGCATCTAGGCTGGGACAGGGCAAGGCTTGAAGAGAGTAACCATCATAGCTGAGAGGAGCTAAAGCGTGGCCACTGAAGTATTTACTGGAAAATCACAAGTTCCAGCTGAACCAAAATCATTGGGTCTGTGTTTTGAGAATATGGTAAGAGACCCCCAAGGGAGGGGGCTTGTCTACCTGTGCTGTATGATGGAATGGGAGGCTCAGAAGCTGGTTTAGATGCCTGCAGAAACATGAAGGAAAGCTTTAAATCCTGTTCTGAGAGACCTTGCACAGGAATGTTTCCATGTGGAGCTGGAAAGTCTTGCTCAGAGGGTTAAATGGCACTGTTTATCCTAACTGGAAAACCTTCCTCTCTCTGGAGAGGTCCTGCCCTACTTCATCTCAGCTTTGCATGTTATCCTACCATGGTCTAGCTCTGGTGGTATCATCAGATTATTTGGGGGGTAGAAGAGTCGAATTGAGTCTGAGGGAGCTGGAGTTATTGAGCCTGGAGAAGAGGAGGCTCAGGGGACACCTCATCACCCCCTACAACTCCCTGACAGGAGGTTGTAGCCAGGTGGGGGTCGGTCTCTTCTCCCAGGAACCAGCAGTAGGACAAGAGGGCTTGGTCTTAAGCTCTGCCAGGGGAGGTTTAGGTTGGATATTAGCAAGAAATTTTTTACAGAGAGAGTGATCAGACACTGGAAGGGGCTGCCCAGGGAGGGGGTGGTTTCACTGTCCCTTAGACATTTTAAGGGGAGACTGGATGTGGCACCAGTGCCATGGTCTGGGAACCACGGCGGGGTTGGATCAAGGGTTGGACTTGATGATCTCAGAGGTCTTTTCCAGCCCGGTTGATTCTATGATTCTGTCACTCCCCTCCCAGTACCAATGGTCTCTGCTTTATCCCTCAGCTGAGACAGTCCCCACAGGGCAGAGGAAGATGCTCCAAACAGGGACAACACATGAGATGGTTCGCAAATCCACCAGAGAGCAGGTGTGGAGAGCTAAACTGACCATTGTGCTGTGTCCTGTAAGCTCAGCCACACCAGCTCCGTGCTGAGCCTCTGGCTCACTGTACCATTTACTGGGGTTATAACATAATAGCTATGCAAAATAGTGTCTCCTTTTCTCTTTTTTTTTCTTTAGTAAGTGAAAGTAAGTCTTCTAAGCCAAGGTTAACAATATATATTTATGAGTTGTAGCCAGCTGCTTCTATGTTTGCACATGTGTTTGTTAATGAAGAGTAACCTAAGGGTCAGGTTATTATGTAAATAACCATTGTCAAGGGTAAAGGTGAAGAACCCAGTAATGAGTTGTGTCTCTCTGTCTCTCTCACAAGCCACTAATGAATATTGGATATTGCCATTTGCAGGGCTTTTTACCCTCATTTTATCAGGGGGTGTGGGGCAGGGATGGCAAGAGAGGAAAGAGAAAGAAGTAAATTTGTAATTACGCTGAGACAAGTTCTTTTTTCCCCTCTCCCCAAACCAGCTAAAGTGAGTTATTTCTTCTGTAGGAATTATATGTGAGTGACTTGGCCTGTATTTGGGAAAAAAAATCACCTTCCTTCTGCAGCTCCAGGCTGCATCATTCCTTTTGAGCCTCTGCAGCTCTCACTTTAGAAGATGCCCACAAATCAACAGTCTGCATCTTTGCAGATAATACTGAACTGAGGGAAAGCCAGCAAGCCATTGAACAGACTTTCCATTAGGAAGGTTAACAGCGAACCTGCCTGCGCAGGATTACTGACAGAGTGCGAACAGAAGGTGCAGTCTCATTGCATATGCTTTTAATATCGTGCCACAGAGAGGAAAGCCTTTAGCTCACGGACACCTGACACCCTGTGCTGTTGTTGGGGTAAGAGTGCAAATAGGAGCTGAGCCTGTCTCGCTTCCATGTGAAAGCACAGATGCCAAGGTAGCATAACGCTGATTTCATTATCCGCCGGGGCCAAAGGGACTCGCTCTGGGAAGTTAATACAAGCCTTGCCCAAAAGCAGTGTATCCCTGCGAGCCTGCGTGTCCCAGTTTTTAAATTATAGATGGTAGGTGGCCACACCTGACACATTGAGTCAAAGGATTTGATCTGCTTGGCCCGGGACAGGGAGCCCCTCTGCTCTGCTCTTTGTGTGTAAAGAAGGGACCCTTGTGCCGTTGACCACATGCAGTGGGGTCACTGCAGCACCCCACACATGTCACTGGCCTTGCAGAGAGTCCGAGGGACCAAGCACATCACTAGCCTTGTGACAAGACCATGGTGCCCAAAGCCAAAGTTATCCAATAGATTTGAGCATTGGGTGCCCAGCTCCCGAGGACTCCGCTGGGATCTGGGAGCCAGGTTGTTTGGCTGGCAAATCCCAGGGGGTTCCTCTCATTCCTCCATGCATCCGTGAACTCCTTACTACTTGTGCAAACCTGGCCCTTAGAAACCCCTGGGCCAGGGAAGGATGTTGTGCCGTGTCTGTAATTCAGGCACAGATCAGTCCCTGTGGTGTTGTTTGTGATGGTCAGCAAGGCAGAACCCCGGGAGGCATCTTTTAAAAAGTATATGGTAAAAATAATAAGAAGATGCAACGGTCAATAATTACCTGCCAGGCAATGGCAGCATTTGCTTTTAAATGAAGCTTTGCTCATCCTCCCTAAACGTCAAAGCCAGGAGTCGGTGGTAACGGTGGGGGAGGCTGGGGAGATGGGGGGAGCAGAGGAGCCCCAAGCTGCAGGGTGAGATCCATAAACTGCTGGAGGTGCCGGAGGAGAAGGCTCCGATGTCTGCACAAGCCTCATTTGGTGGTTTGAGTAATGTCGTGTTGCCACTAGGGTGTCTCTGCAAACAAGATATTGCATCTCCAAAGAGTTCCTCGCACAAATAAAAAGCTAAATAGAAATGATGGGCTGACTAGCTGAGCCTGTGCTTTTTACTTTATGATTGAGAAATAGTTGTTGAAATTGTCAATAAAAATAAATAAAATTAAGCTTCCCTAGTTAGGTGTGGAAAGGCGAGCCTACCTGTCTTTGCTGACAGGCCTTTTTGTTCTGTGTTGGCTTTTATATATGTGAAAAAAACACCATTGAGAGCTTCCAGGGAGCTGCACTGGGGCGGTTATTGCCATTTTTACATCCTTTATATGGGCTTAAATCCATTTACAGATGTGCTGTAGACAAAGAGACATTTTTTACAAGTAATTGTCATGTATACAAGGGTCCTTATGTGTCACAAAAAGATCTCACTTAAGAGAAATAAATGTGCTTTTCATCTTTTGTTGGCAGGAGCGGTGGTGGTTGGGAAGAGGGTAATTGGTGATCTTTTCCAGTCTGATAACCAGGACAAATAGGGGGGAGCAGAGAGTGGCTATGGCATTGCTCTCCTCCCCGCTTCCCTCCTGCCGGAGCACAGTTCCTTCCTCTGGCTTGGCTTTCAGTCTGAGCAATAGATATGATAAATGCCATCAGCCAAACCCCAGGGGCAAGTTAGAGGAGAGCTGAGCTGCCCTGGGGTGACCTCGGCGGTGCTCAGTGGCTCTTCCCCAGCACAGCCACGGTCCTCCTCCACGACGGGGAAGGCTGACATCGCCTTTACCCCTCGGCAGCTAATCAGGACATCTCCCCTTGCTCTGAGGCTGTTAGATGCGATCGGGATGCAGAGGTCTGCCTCTTTATTGCCTTTATTTGTAGGTTAGGGTTTCCCTTTTGTAATAAGTCCCGTGTGGTTTTTTTGAAGGTTATTGCTCTTCTCAGGGGCTGAGATTTAAAAGACTCCCCGGAGGGAGATGAAGCTTTGATAACACTATGCATCGGCTGTACCCCAACGTCTCTGGGAGCCTGTGAGGCTTTGGGTGCCTCACACAGGGGCAGCACTGGCACAGGGGGCACTCACTTTGGGAAGGTGCTGGGGCAGAATTGTGATGAGCATCCCTGATTTTTCACAGGGCATCTCACAATATCTGTAAGTTTCCCTCAGGGATGTAATTCCATGATATTGCTCCAGAGGAAGATGTCAATAACACAGTTGGGCTGCTTGCAGGAAGCCGTGGGGAGCACTCAGCAACTGGTTAGGCTGGGGAAGTAACATGTGTAGGCAGCCCTCGCTGATGGAGGGTTAAAGCAAACCTCAACTCAGGCCAAATAGCACAAGGCAGGTCCTTTATTGCATAGATTTACTTATAAATCGTTTTTCAGTCAATAGGAGGCAAAGCAGGAGTGAGACCGGGAGCCTGAGGTTGAGAAAGGCAGGATGTTTAAAATGATACCAAATCCCTGTCTGCGCCAAAACAAGCTTTGCTTTTGCAATTCACGGTTTCTGTTTTAATAGATGATTTATGCCAGGAGGTGCTCCGTGGCACAAGTGTGGGCTGGAAGGTGAGTGTAGGTTTGAGATGTAGGATGGAGTGTGGCCTTGAAATCAGGGACAGGTGAGCAGCAAACCTGGCTTGATAAATAATGGATGAATTGTGCTTGGTTTTGCTGATGATGTAGTGACCTTTTGGGAGGCAAGAAACAAAGAAACAGCAAATGACCAGCAATACTGATGAACAGGCTAAGTGAACTGGACACATCATTAACACCAGCATACCAAAATAATTACATGCAACCGGGAGTCACACGGTCAGCAAAAAGTGAAACGGGGAAGTGGGTCTGTGTAAATTTGAGCTTTCCATCTTTCAGCAGGAAGGGGAGCTGCAGGGGGATGTGGGTCTGGGGTGGCTGGTGCAGTCAGACTTTGGCATGACTCACTGTCAGGCATTTGAGGTTTGTACCAGAGCAGAGATGTGGCACATATGGGCTTGCAGAAGTCCCGTAGACCAAAATGATTTGACAAGGTGAGATATTCTGGAGAAGCCCCCATGGAGCAGGAGTTATCCTGTACTGTAGGGTAAAATTGCTGGCGCCCAGGAGAGCTCACAAAACCCAAAGTGCCATGTGACTGGTTAACACACAGCATAAAAACAAGGACGTTTGATATTTAATTGTCTTGTCTTTGTAAAAGCAACAGGTCAACCCCAGAGCAGCCACCTCCGTATTTCAGGCAGAGATGTAGGTGATTCTGGTAAGACAGTAAAACTAGAGTTTGTGAATGACCAGATATTTGGCTGAATTAAGAGTCTGCTTGCTTTTCTCTGTTGGAAAACATTATTGTCAATGAGGATCTCTTGGCGAGAAAGTGGGGGGAGACACTGCTTTTCACAGGCTCATCTGTTTTCACATGAAAACAAGAGTACTCATTATTGGTTATTCATTATTCTTCCATCTAATAAACTTTCTGCCATTCAGGCAGCGAGTGGAAACAGCAACATGCTGCTTTGTGTAGCCCATCACACATCCGGAGTAACAGATCATGAATAGGCAAATCAAACATGTTTCCCAAAAACTCCATCTGAAAATTATTCAACCCAGTGAATGCTCCTGAATAACAAATACATCTGCAGGAATTAAGTTGGGTTACAGTGGACTTAAAAACAGCAGAAGGACCTGGATTTGCAGCGAATGATTGAAGTAGCGTTGCTTGGCGGTTTCACTTAAGCAGAAATAATGATAATTTTCACTTTGTTTAGCACCTTCCATCTGAAGGTCTCCAAACGCTTTGCAAACTCAATTAATTAGCTGTGGTGAGACCCCTCCCCTGCTAATTTTGGCAGTGCATGCGCCTTTTTAATGCTGAATATTAGAGTGAATTTCATACATTTGCACACAGTAAAGCTCTGCTAGAGCTGTGGGCACAACCCAGCTCTTATTCCTCAGCCCTCCTAGACCCTATTTCTTCTCTGTTGTTTGAACTGACCCAAAATTTCATGGGAATCATAAAATTATATCCAACACACACCTATTAGGACTATACTCAGCATACCAAAAAAGAATGCAAAGTATGCTATTTTACTATTATCTATTATATTATTATAATTAAATAAGTATTGAAAATATATATATTATGATATATAATCAATATATGATATTTCATTATATATTTATTTTATATCTTATTTATGCTATTTAATGGCTGGACTCTGATCTTCAGGATCTCCAAGCCAAATGATTCTGTGGTTCTAGATGGGCAAAACTGGAGGGGAAAACATAGCAACTTTTAAAAACCAGTCTCTTTTGCATCAAAGCAGCAACAATTTCATGATGTGGTTTTGGTTTGGGTTTGTTTTGGGGTTTTTTTGAGATTTAGAAATTAAAAGAAATCAAGGAATTAATACTCTCAGTTGAAAAACAGAGGAAATATTCTACGGAAAATCCACTTGGATTTCTTTGGAGTTTCCTGCGTATGTAGCAGTTGTGCTTAAAAGCAAAGCACAGCACCAGAATTGGCGTATGCTGCTCAGCTCCGCTCTCTGGTCTGAGCAAACCCTCTGGTTTGCATCGTGCCTGATCCCTATC
Organism: Cephalopterus ornatus; assembly: GCA_013396775.1. Taxonomy (NCBI): domain Eukaryota; kingdom Metazoa; phylum Chordata; class Aves; order Passeriformes; family Cotingidae; genus Cephalopterus; species Cephalopterus ornatus. The sequence goes on along the minus strand of VZRE01004820.1, from coordinate 214,991 downwards.
ATGCCTAACACTGCACAAAAACAAGGAATATTTCCCTGCTGCTGGACAGGGATGGGGCTGTTGTGAGGCTGTGCCTGCACTGGAGTTGGGGATGAGCACGGTTGAACAACCAGCACTGGCCGCATTGCAAGAAGAGTTAATCCACTGCCATCTGTCTTTATTATGCTCCTATTGTTGGACACCACAGCCTGGAAATCCAGCAATGAAACCCAGTTGTTCGTTGTCATTCATCATAGTTATTGCTGGAGTTGTGTAATGAAGAGGGGAAGTGCTGTTTATTGCTCTCCCCTCTTTAGAAAGTACCTTAGGGGTAGTTATGGATGGTTATTGGATTCATGCACAGGACTCTGGGAGGTTCTCGTTTTGCTCTGTTTATGTATTGAACCATGAGGTTTAATGGGGGTTTATGTCTACTTTTGCTTTGAGGCTGGTCTGCTGCCTGCTTTTGTTCTCGGTGCAGTGAAGTTTGGCTACCTCATTTCTGGCAGGAAGGTGAATTGAAGGAGAGCAGGACTATTAATATGGTAAAAAGGCAGTAGGTGGGTACCCTCTGGGGCAGGTACGGCTCTGCCATGCATAAAAGCATCAAGTGTGCACTGCAGTCAGAGTTTAGGCATTGTCCTGGTTGGGAATGGAGCCCTTTGAAAATAGCTGATCATACATCTAGGTGCTTTAGAGTACAGCTCTTATCTCCACTGATTTCTACAGGCTGAAAAGTCAGATAGCTGTGCAGGTGAGGGGTGGAGGGAACAGTGTGAGAGGTGGAAGAGCCAAACATTGTTCTCACTGAGGGTTACAAGGGTGAAAATGAGAAGGCATTCCAATAAATCTGTAATGAAGGTCTTTCAGTAAGTCATTAAGCTTGCAGTGCAGCAGACAGATTTTGGAGGAATTGGGGTGAAAGACGCTCCCTCAGGGTTTTATGAAGCTGTTCCTAGGCTGCTGGGTGGTTGATCCAGTTGAGAAAATGCATTACAGGACCTGAGCTTCCATCCAGATCTTAAAATTACCTTTATGCAAAGTTTAAACAACAGCTATCTCTTCTTTTTAATAATTTAAACCAATTCTTGTAGTTACTCTTGGAAACAAAGAGTAGTCATGGGTGCACTGAGCCTCAAAAAGGCTCTGCTTCCCCAGCTGCTCTGCTTCTGCCTTCCACAGACCTTTGGTGGTTCACCTGCACAGGCAACTTCCTGCTCTAGTTACCAGCTTCAGGGAAGTTTGCAGAGCCCCAAAGCTTATGGACCAAAATGGAATGAAAAGGATGTTCTGTGCAAGAAATAACAGATTTGGGAGGTGCCTGGTGCGCAGATAGATAGATAGCCAGCACAACTTCATCAGCAGCAATTTATTTGTGCCAGCAGCAAGGGAAGGGTGTAAGGATCCTCTGGGATAAGAAGCTATGGAGGCAAAGAGCTGCCTATCCAGGTATCAGAGCCTACACTCTGGCAGTGCTTCTGGGCATGATGTGTAATAGGTATGAGACAATCTTCAAGGGCTAAAGACATGGAAGGAGTTAGAGATCTCAGTTGTGTTTCCAGATAACGGATAGCCTGTGCCTGTCAAAGCTACTGCTGATAAGGGGATTCTGCAGAAAGTAATTAAAACTCAAGCCCCTGGTATTTATTTAAAGGGGGAACTCTTGGGACTTGATAGGATTTTGTTGAAATGGACCAGGAAGCTGATTCTCGACGTGCTACGGAAAAGCTCAGAGAATTAAATCTAAAAAGAAGAGGCCAAGCAAGTTTCACACTGCCCTCACACAATCTGTAAGGCTGCAGAAACTGTGAAGGTCTCTCTTACACACTGAAAATGCGGGATAAGTCAAGCAAAAAAAAAAACAAACCTCTTGGTGACACGGGAAAAATTTGTTTCTGTGGCAAGGCGTAGATCTACTTATGTCGACTTGGAAAGAAACCTGTGCCATTATTTTAGGCTACCGTTCTCTTTTCCCTGAGGTAGCTTCGCTGCAACACAGATAGATCTAAACAGACAGCTTTGCATATTAAGTATATTTTTTGCTAGACACTGGTTGTCTGAGAAACTAATTTGTGACAATAGACTATAGTTTAGCAGACATTACCTTAAACAGTTTGCAGCAAAGTGTGGTTTCAGTGATATCACCCTGCTGCCTGTTAAGTCCCATCCAGGGGGTGGTGGAAAATTATGCCCAAGTAATAGAGTACTTATTGATGAGGTTTGCAGACTCCGAGCCTGATGTATTGCTGGCTCTTTCAATTACGGAATGGCACCAGTGAAGCATGGGCTGTTATCTGCTGACATCTTGTACAGCAGAAAAATGAAAAGCAGGAATTCCTGTGTCAGAGTCACTTGGGACATGGAGAAGAATAAAGAAACAGATGAGGCAAAGCAGGAAAAAAATCAGCGTGGCTTAGGTCCCAAGAGCTGCCATCACTTCATAGTTTTCCATAGAGTCTCAGCACCGGGAAACAACAGTTTTAAAGGGAACTGGTGTCACATGAATTTTCCCACAGCTGTGTGGTTTTTGTCCCCTTTGGCAGATTCAGGAAGGGTGCCAGGTGATGCTGTCACCAGAGCCTGGGTGGGAAGAGAAGACAATGGTGTGAACTGCCGGAATCTGTGGCCTCTGGGTGCTCCCTGACAGTCCCAGTGCCTGCGTTAGGAGAGCAAGGGCAGAGCCAAGCAACAGCCCTGCACATCAAAAGCTAATTGACCACTGTTACAGGAGGGATTTCCTCTCGAGTGCCTCTCCACATTGTGGGATGGGAGATGGTGTTGGAACCTCTTTCCCTAAGGGCCTGAGCTTCCTGTGTGCTGATTGGCCCCGATGCTTAGGACATTGCAACATAACCTCATTTGGATATGGGCATGGAAGAAAAAAGTCCTTTGCAAGAGCTCTTTAGGCACTGAGAATATGCTGAACTTCCTGGGAAAGGCTGTTTTGAAGGAGAGTCCCTGTAGGAAGGTCATCACAGATCCAGCTCAAATCCAAGTTGGGAAATTTTCTGTTGTATTCCTTTTGCATCCTAATACTTCATTCTAATGAAGTACACCCTAATATGTCATTCTAGGCATCAACTTCCAGGAAAAAGCCCCAGGTGAATGGTCTGGCTTAGTAAGGCTTCAGTCATGGAGGGATTGAGATGCATGTTCATCTTCAAGTCCATAAGAACCCTTGAAAACTTACAACACAAGTCACACTTCAGGTCGTAACAGAATTCAGGCTTTCTTTTAATCGTTCTTCCAGCTTACGTTAAAATTAAAGAAAGAAATCTCCTGATTGTTTTTAGGGGACACCCAGATAATCTTAGAATGATTTAAGTACAATCTATACAATTACAGTAATTTCAGAAAGTTTATTTGAAAGAAGACATTGGACTACAGCTTCCTGTCACCTTAATTAATAATAAAATATGTCATTGCATGTACATGCAGAATTATCTTAGAATCACAAAATGGTTTGGTTTGGAAGGGATCTTAAAGGCCATCTCATTCCAGCCCCCATGCCTTAGGCAGGGACACCTTTCACCAGACCAGGTTGCTCAGGGCCCCATCGAACCTGGCCATGAACATTTCCAGGGATATTACACATAAATTGGGACCCCAGTTTAATATAATACTAATTGGGGACCCCTGATTATTCTTGATACTTGCAAGAAACACTCATGTGTCCAACTTCTAGAGACAGCAGCTCTACCTCAATGTTTTGTTTTTTTTGATGAAAGAAGCTGCTTTTCTTGTTAAGACAATGGTCCAAACTGCCTTTTCCAGGAGAAAATCATGGCATAATCAGCTACAGATATGGGAAAGGAAAGGCAGTGATTTTTGTAAGGCATCAGGGATGGGGTCTCTGGGCCCTGTGACCCATTTTGCCACCGGGTAATAGTTTCTCCATCATCCTGCTGTTTGATCTCACCTCTCTTCAGCTTACTCGTCTGCAAGATTCACTTAATTACATTAGTCAACTTCACTGAGGTGTCTTGAAGCTTAATTAAGTTCTGGAAAGCCCGTCAAGAGCCGCTGGCAGAACTCTCTGAGAGAGTGGTTGATATGAGAAGTGGACATAAGGGAGCAAAATACATCCTGATGGGTTTGGATGAATGGAATAGAATAGGATGGAGCTGTCAATTCACCGGGACCGTCACAGACTGCACTTCCAGGGTATTGCCATGAACTCTGGGGAAATCCCAGGCGTGCTGATGAGTCACCAGCACAGACATTAATTTTCCCTGTTTCATGGTGTGCGAGTGTGCGTGATACCTTTATTTACATTTCCATTATAGCTCGTTTTGAGAGCGGAACGTACGCCCCACTGCTGCGCTTGGAGATGCACCAAACCCAGCTTCGTTTTTGCCTGACTCTCTGCAAAATTGGCCAGTGCATGGAAGTTGGTCCGGGCACCTGTGGCTGGTTGCTGTCAGCTCTCGTTTCACCCTCGGGAGGATTTTCGCCTGACGCACCCCAAGGGGTGAATTGACATTCATCGTTCCTCCAGGGGAAGAAACATATGGAGGCTCCACCGGGACAAACTCCATGATCTGAATTGCCAATCAGTGCGTGTCTGAGCCTCAGCTGGGAAAAACCTTGCTGCTAACAAGCCTTCATGCTCCTCCAGTTCTCAGTTGCTGTCTGTCAGCTGCTAAGTACAGTTTTAGCAGTGCTGGAGCTGAAGAGCAACCTACAGCAGCAGCTTATTACAGAGGGGTGGTAGCCTGTGCATATTTTAGGTGCAGGCAGTTCCTATTACAAAGAACTACTAGGTATTCCCTATAACTTAGTAAAATTGGATGGCCTTAAAAATGAAATATTCAGTTGGAAAGTAAAAAAAAAAAAAAAAACCTTTCTGCTTAGATGGAGGAAAATTTCTCATATAGTTGCATTTGGAGTATTTAAATACGCCCCTCTCCATAGAAGCTCTGGCTTTTTCTTGTTTGTTTATGCTTCTTTTGCTGGCAAATGGCATGTTTTTGTTTCCTTGTACTTTCCGCAGAGCTTGAAATTGCTGGCTATGCAGGAGGAAATTAGTTTGTAATTAAAGCCAAGTTAATAACGATTCCCGGGGAGTCTAGTTGGTCCTGTGGCTGGGAGTGAGACGCTTTGCCTCTGTGGTTGCCATAAATGTGGTCAGGCACTGCTGCCCAGCCAGCAGGGAGGCGTGGAGAGATGGTTATCACACTGTGGAAACCTCTCAGCCCAAGTGCAGGCAGGACTTCATGTCTTTCAAACCCTTGTGCCCCAGCAATTAAGAGATGATGACATGATATCAAAACAAGATGACAAGTAATGGAGCAACCTGCAGCCAGCAGGTTGTTTTTAAGAGGTTCAGAAAAGGCAACTGAGGAAAGGGAGCTTTGGGCTTAAATTTGCCACGTGCCAGTCCATGCCTTTACCAGAGACGTATGTGTAAATTTGTTTTAGGCAACATTAAAATTGGAAAGTGCCTGGAAATTTTTTCTTGGAAATTAAATTCTGGGTTCTCAGCTCCTTGCATAGTGTCCAAGTCACAGGGCTGTCTGTGTGCAATCCAACCCCTTGGTTAGTTGACTGCTCTTTAAAGGAATATGAGTAGGATGCATTTTGGTTTTGCATAGTTGGAGACACCCTGAGAAATTGGTAGAGGGAGTCCCTTAAATTTCCAGTATGACATGAACATAGCTTTGAGGTAGTAATTCCCCTTTTTACGATTTTGGTGCTTTCAGATGTTGAGGATGAAGTCATGAGGGCAGCTGGAAAGTTTTCTGAGTGTTTTGACTGAGAACTTTGTTTCTCAAGGAAACATGCCCTAGACAGTCATGTTTCTCCTCACACCTGCCTGTTTCTGTAACAAAACTTCAAAATCTGTTGGTAATTTTCCAAGCATTGAGGTGGTGGATGTCAAATATATGAATTCCCTGCATGGAGCTGACCAGCAAACTGCTTTCCCAGTGTGCAGATACCATGGGCATGGTTTAGTACCTGTGTTTAGTGGGAGGGAGGAAGGAAGGGGTGCGTATGTCTAGTCTGAGCTCTGGACTGAAATAAAAAGCAGAGTCAAAAATCTCAGCAGAAATCCCAGTTTCACAAGCGACCTCAGCACTTGGCCAGAATCACGTGGGGCTTGGTTCCAGCTCTGATGTCAGCATTTCATCTCCTCCTAGAGTTGGTCTGTGTCAGGCACATGAAGCAGCATTACACACCTCCAAGCTCGTGCTTATCAGGGGCTGAGAGCCCCTGCCCAAGGTGTTTAGTTTCCTGAGTGTCAAAGTCATTTTTAGAGAGAGGGTTGTGGGCTGGATTCAAGGGAGCTTAGAAATCTGAGTACAAATTATTACACTGAAGATTTAGCCAGGGTCCTGCTGTGCCCTAAAGGCCCCCAGCTGCATAGATGACTTTTTTTTATATCCTAAAACTTCCTGGAGGTGCCTTCCCGGCAGTGCTGAGGGGGCTGGGTGTTTCCAGGAGCAAAGGTCCTGGTTGTCCCTACCAGCACCCTGAGCATGGGGATCTCCATATCTGGTAAAGATGTTGCCCTGGAGAGTTCCTTTTCTCATAGAATCATGAAACAATCATGAGGCCTTCTTGTCACCTCTGGTCTTGTCCTTCTGACTTACCATAACTTGTGTCCTTCACACTAGTGCCCACTCCAGAAGAGCTTGCACCCAGCCTAGGGAGATGGGTTTGACTCATCCTTGGGTTGGATCTCTGAGCCCTTAGAGCACCAAAAGATGCCCTGGGCTGGCACGGGGCTCTCCCACTATGGTCTCTTCCCTTTAACAACCTGGTTGCCATAGATTGAGGACTGCCTGCCAAAGCGGAGAGAAAGACCAAAAGACGCTAGACAGAAATGAAAAATCCTCAAATGGTTAAAATAGACTCCCTAAGGGAAAAAAAGGAAAGGAAAAAAAAAAAACAAACCAGTGACTCTCTTTTTGAAAGGCTTCAATTACTGTGGATAGGATCCATCTCACCTGATGGCACCCAGGTCTCACTGAGCACTCAGACCTCATTTACCATCAATGGAGAGAAATGAGCACCTCCAGCAGGCAATTGCTCTCATCTTGAGGTGGTTGCCTAAAATAGGTCAGACAAATCACTGCAATTTCTCTCCACTTACGCACTTAAAGGACTAACTCAAGTATAGACACTTGCCTTGTGGACCTCTGACACCAGGTGAGATGAATCCCCCCAGAAGTGACAACAAGACTCATCTTCTAAAGCAAGGGGTGGAATGACTGTGGGGATGTCCCACGCCCTACACTGACGGCAGAATGAGTCAGTCTGTACGAAAAAGTGAATAGTTCACCAGAACACGTCAACCTCAGCTCTGACTCCTTGGGGGTTTGGGAACATTTGAAGGGGTGATTAGGATTAATCCATTTACCTCAGTAAGTCACTTGGAGAGCCTTAGCTGTAAAACAATATTAGTTATCAGCATCCTCCTGCGATGATGTTCTGTAAGTTCTGGAAAGGAGATTTTTCCTCTGAAACAGCCTCTTCACACTTTCCCTGAGTGAAGTATTTTGCTACTCAGATTTGTGATTTAATAATCATAAATAATAGAGCCCTTAGTGCTGTATTTTTAAATGACTGAATGGTGAGAATCTACTTTAAGAAATTGTATGAATGTCTATCACTTGTGTGCATATAAATGTATTCAATTAGCACTCAAATCTTGAGTTATCTCCTGATGGAAGGCAAAACCTTTTGAATTCAGCCCCATGCAAGAAATACTGTGTCATTTAACTCACAAAAGGATGCCATGCACTTAACAGATAATGACTGAAGAGGATTTTGCTGTATTGCCTGCTCAGCTGCTTGTGAGGACAAAGAAAATAATTCCCCTTTTAGGACCCTATGGGGTAATGAGGAAACCCTTGCTGCACTGATCACAAATAACACTGAGTAGGGGAAGGGAAAGAGCCCAATGGGCTAAACAGGCTGCAATTTCATTGTCATGGTCCCCCATGTACTTTCCATGTTTTGTCTGTGATACTAAGCCAGTGGCTAACCTGTCTCTGAACCTGCCACCAGCACACAGAGATTACTCACCCTGGATACTGCACTTCAGCAAATGCAGAATTAGCCCTGGCTAAGTAATCTTGTTAGCGTGATTCAGTGTTAAATGGATCTCGATTAAATGGGCCTTTATATTGTCCCAGCTGGAGATGATAAGCCCCCACAAGGAAATGGCAGGAGACCGAAGGAAATTGCTTTACTTCAGACTGGGATGTTTAACCCCATAAAACACTTTCTGCTCCCTCTCTGCCATTACTTCTGCTCACTTGCATGGCACCATTTACTTTTGCCCTTGATGGCTGTGGGAGACAGGAGAGACCCAGGCCAAGGGCTGGAGAATCTCTCCATGACACCTGTTGGCCAGGAGAAGAGCTGGGAGATGCATGTGAGGGAGCAGGATGGGTGTTTTGGGTGACATGGTGATGATAGTCTTCCTCTGCGGTTCTTTGCTGAAACTCTTAATCCCTTCGTTAGCACAGTGGTTTGTCCAAACTCTCACTGGAGATGTTGGTGCCTGAGCATCCAAAGGTCAGCGCAACTAGTGCCACCAATAGTTTATTAAGCATCAAACAGCAACCAGGGAGAATCTTCAGTCCCATCTCAAAAGAAATAGATTGCTTAAACGTGCCACTGGGACTTCTTGGGAATGGCTTGGGGTTTATCTGTGTGAGATAGAAATCAGCACAGTGTGGCAGTGCATCAGAACCTGACACTTCATTTCTCCTCACTATTAGATCTGGCAGTGTGTGCACAGGCTGGGTGAGAGGGAAATGGCACTGAAATCCCCAAGGGAATTCAAATGCAGAGGCAAACTGTGAGGCACTGGTGTGACAGGCATGGAGAGCTGGGACTCACAGAATCATAGAATCAGATGGGTTGGAAAGGATGTCTGAGATCATCAAGTCCAACCTTTGATCCATTACCACCGTGGTTCCTAGACCATGGCACTGATGCCACATCCAGTCTCTTCTTAAATACCTCCAGGGACGGAGAATCCACCACCTCCCTGGGCAGCCCATTCCAGTGCTTGATTACCCTCTCTGTAAAGAATTTCTTCCTAATATCCAACCTAAACCTCCCCTGGCATGGTTTAAGACCATGCCTTCTTGTCTTACCATAGCTGTCTGGGAAAAGAGACCAACCTTCATCTGGCTACAGCCTCCTGTCAGGGAGTTGTAGAAAGCGGTGAGATCTCCCCTGAGCCTCCTCTTCTCCAGGCTAAACAACCCCAGCTCCCTCAGCCTCTCCTCATAGGACTTGTGCTCAAGTCCCTTCACCATCCTGGTTGCTCTTCTCTGGCCCTGCTCCAGCCCCTCCATGTCCTTCCTGAGCTGAGGGGCCCGGAGCTGGACACAGCACTCGAGGTGTGGCCTCACCAGTGCTGAGTACAGGGGAAGAATCACTTCCCTGCTCCTGCTGCCACACTGTTCCTGCTACAGGCCAGGATGCCATTGGCCCTCTTGGCCACCTGGGCACACTGAAGTTTCCTCCTCTGCAGTGGGAACCCACTTTGCCCTCCCAAGGCTTCTGTTGGTCTGAAGCAAGGATTCTGTGTTGTAGGTGAAAGCAGGCAAGATTAGAAAGAGAAAAAAACTCCGATAAATCACCTCACCAATGACCCCTGCTAATGGCCATTGTTAGTAAAAGGCTTCTGAGGACAGATAACAAGGTAGACATCAAACTGTCTGTCTTACCCACACATCAGCGTATTCTTTCCTCCTGCATCTCTGCTCTCCTCCTGCTCGGTATTATCCAATAAATTTTCTCTATCCGTGTCTGATGTGACTTCAAAATACAGATTTATCCCCGCGGAGTCAGAGACCCTAACAGGACACATGGAAAATCTCTGCTCTGTAGCAAGTCAGATGTTCTGATATCTTTTTTCCAGACGTTTGACAGAAATATGGTAAACATGCAATTACTCGAATTTCTCCATAAATTTTGCATTGGAGGTGGATTTACATGCTTGTGATATTTTCCAGACGTGAATCCCAGCCCTGTGAAGCAGCCAGTTTGAGAATGGCTGCAGACGGGCAAGAAATGATATAATCTATTAGAGATTTCCTTCATTATCCCCCTAATCAAGGCTTCTATCAGTCTCCTTTGATGCGCTGCTGGAAAAAAAGATCTTCAAGTAAACTGATGCTGGAGATAATTAATTAACTTGCCATCCTCTTACCTTACAGACAGAGACAGTGTAAGAAAGAAGAAGTGTCCTTTGCAATTACTGCTTTGTGGTTTTCCATCCTAGTGCTGACAGCTTGTAGGACATGAAGTGGAAAAGCATTTTACCAAACTTTAAGGCTTTGGCCATCAGTTCCTTCACTGGAGAATATTTTCTCCTGCTTGTATTTCTCATGCTGTTGGATAACACTCTTGATGGTGAAAAATGGATTTAATACTTGAACAGTTAGAGTTGAATGTAGCCTAGCCTGGTAATATTATCTTCTTTATGCTTTCCTTACAGCAAATACCCTCACCTTTGCTATCCTCAGATTATTGTACAGGAAATCCACCTTTATTAGGACAGAATAGAAAATTGAAAGTAAGAGCTGGGTCAGTGGAATAATATTGATTATGCAGGTTGCTATAGGCATTCCCCAATATTTTTCCAAGGGGCTTGGCAGTAGGAATAGGGAATGATTTCTGTCCTGGGAGCCTAGCTTTTTCGTGTGAACATCTCTTTACAAATCTCAGTGCAGTCTGAAGTCCTGTGAAGACATGGTTGCCCTTTCTAATGTTTTAAAGGATAAGATTTAAATTTCACTGTCATCTCAGACCTAACTTGGGATAGCCAGAGGAGGTTTGCAAACCACTTTACCAACCTTAGATGATTTCTTCTTTTACAAATTATATCCTTTTCGGCTTTGGTTTTCCTGTGCTTTCAGCTCTTTGAGTCCTCGAAATAACATTTCAAATTCTAAACTAGTCTAACTCTCCTTAAATTTCTCATTTTTGGTACTGCATGAGCAGCTAGACAGGAGAGAGCATGGCTGAGTGGGCAGACTGACAGAGCTTTAAACACGGTGCCGCTCAACACTGCTCAGAGCTGATCCAAAACACCATCAGCAAAACACTGACAAGAGCCTCTTTCCAAAGGAAATTTCCCCAGAAATATCAAGTAGTAAAGCAGAGTGAAAAAGAACACAAAAAAGGCAAGACTGAGTTTAGAATGTTTTCTAGCAAAATCAGGGATTTTGCTTATTGCTGTGTACACATGCAGGGTGGGTTTACAAAGAAAAACTCCTTTAATTTACTTTGGGTTTGATCACCAGGGGCTTGTAAATCAATGAATACTTGTAGAAGTTATTAAAGACTCAAGAAGCCAGGGACAATACTGCTAATGTAGCACAAGGCTGTATTTTAATTCCTGGAGGAACGCTGCTGTCGCTGCAGTGCAGCAGCCTGGCAGCCACCAACCTTCTCGTGGAAACTCTTACGATGAAGAAGACCAAGGAGGGCCACCATGCACCACACAGGATTACTTCTCCATGGTTTTTAATGCATCTCCTCCTCTTCCACGTGCTGGTGGGCAGTATAAACTCCTGGGAGGTAGCACAGGGCTGAGACAATAAAATAACTTGAAGTGGTACTGTGGTGCTTCACTTCCAGCACTGGCAGGTCTTCTCTTACCCTGTGAAGTGGATGAACAACCTTAACTTGTGGATGTGTCCTCCTAAGTGCCTCATCTGCTTTGTTTCAAAGTTATTAGCAAGTAGATGTGAATTGTGAGACATTAATTACAAAATTAATGTGAATTAACGTTGTGGGTTGTGTGTGGTTCTGGTTGGCTCCTGATGAGGTTGGGGTGAGGGCGGATGCTCTGTGGAAGGTGAGCAGTGCTGGCAGGGTTTCAGGGACCTGCATACACCTTGTGTGGGATTATTTTTGGGTAGAAAAAGTGCAGTTCCTGGAAATGATGCTGGGGGGGGAGACAACTGCAGATCCATGTTTAAAACCCCACTCCGACCAAAGCCTCACCAACCGTTACTCTTTTGAAACAACTCTATCAAGGTCAAGGAATGAACGAATCGATATGGGAGCAAGCATTTGAATAATATCTGAGAGTGGTTTGCTTAACTAGGCAGATTTCTCGCCATCTACCTGTGTTTTTAAAGCAGTTACAGTGAGTGCTGTTGCAGAACAATCTCAGGAGTTGTCCAGGGTCAGCAGCAGATGTTTCAGCTCTCAGGAGCTGAAGGTTGTAGTGGTTTGCTCTTTGGAAGCTCCTCCTCCATGGCACACTTTACATCAGCTCCTGTCATGCCTCCCTGGTGCTGCTGGGCGTCAGCTCTCTGGAAAGGGGAAAGATGCTTTTAGTAAAAGTGGTAACCTTTAGAAAATCAGAAAAGCTTTCCCTTTTTGACCGTCTTGCTGGAAAAGTAAGGAATGTTTTCATCTCCAGGCCTTTAATGGTTTGGAATTGCCAGTTGTAAAAGGAACTTTCTTACAAATCCTCACCTTGGTCTATAAGCACTGAAAAGCTCCTAATGAATGCCCTTTCTTACACACTTCTTGTACACAGAACTCTTTAAAAAAAAAAAATCTGCTAATTAATTTTAAGCCTCTTTGTGGCAAAGCCTAAGAACTGGATTTACCAAGAGACCAGGGGGTCCATCTGGTGCAAAAAGCTCTATCCCATGCCAAAGTATTTGTTTCATGGAGGGGTTAAGGTCTAGACATCTCCCTTTGGCATTAGGGTTGGCTGTACTAACCTCTGACATGTTCCTCAGCGTGTTGAGGGACAGAAGCGGGAGTGGTTTTCCTGAACATGTCCCATGCCTGGGACATGGGCACAGTGACTTCTCCCCACAGAGTCCCTCCCAAATAATGGCATCACATCTGGCTGAAGTAATCCATTTTAGAAGTGGGACAAATAAAGCATAGTGTGAGCTCAGTTAAGCTTTTGTAAGTTTTATCCTGCAGGTTCCCTTGAAACTCCTTTAAATAAAGACAACTAGATGCAGGGTCATTTTACATCACCATAAACTCTCCTAAGCCCCTCTGCACTACATGGACATTCACTGGAAGTCCCTGTAGCTGAGAGGACACACAAACCAGCTTCCAGTGTTTCTGCCCTTCCCCAGCCAAACCCGGCTTGGCCAGAAAACAGAAGCTGAATAATGTGCACGTGTTTTTAGCACCTCCCATTTTGCCAAAGTCGTTCTGTGTCTCTCATTGTCTCAATCCCCTTTCCTCACACAGTTCCTAATTCTGATATACCTTCCTTTCAGGAGCGCATTATATCCATGTTAACAAAAATGTGCTTCAATTCCCCGAAAGATTTGCATTGATTTTTGGGTTGGAGGGAGGCAGGGAAAGCAACAGCACCAACAAGGAGACCTACTCATTTGAACTTAATGTGTTGCTCTGTCCTAATTAGCAATACATTTGCTCATGGAGCGAGAAGAGTTTGATGAATGAAAAAATAAAATAAACTGGGTGGGGAGAATTTTGCAAGTCTTTAAGTGTGCGTGGCATGCAATGAATGGAAGGAGAGAATGAAATGAATGAAAGAGTAATGAAATTAAGCACAAAATGTGTCTTTTCTCCACATATAGGAGCATCTCTCATCCTTTCTAACTGAACTTCTGTTTGACAAGCATTTGTTCTTTGTTTTTTTATGTCTTTCAGCAAAGGATAAACCGTCAGCTAAGCCTTAACCAGAAGTCTGCCCTTGAAGGAGTCAAGAGCAGGTAAGGATTTTGCTTCGGACAATATCCATGAGAAATATTTGCTTGTGTGTCTGATGATGAGCTGTGCAGTCATTTTTGGGACCTGCTCAGGGGGAGATGGGCAGGCCTGCTATGGTCATGGCTCAGCCAAAACCAGAGCAGACCACTCAGCCCACCCCACTGTTTCCTTGTGGTCACCTTGAAGGGTTAAGCTTGAACACCTGGATTAGGAGACATCGGATGTTGTGCCATGTGTCCTTCAGATGGTTATTTCAAATGTTTGCAATCTTGACAAGGCTTTCTTGCAAAGATGACATGAAATAATTTTCATTACATGCCCAAAACAGTCTGTAGAAACACTGAAATCAATAAAAATCCAGACACGCTTCTAAAGTTCAAGTGATTATGCTATATTTTGTTTGAATATTTAATTCCTCTCCTGCTATCTTTCCTTGGTTAGTGGTCAAGTGTAACTTTACCTCGCAGCTCAGCCCTGTGAGACACAGCTTGTGGCTGATTGCATCTGATGGGGGGGAAATGGGCTTTTACTGGAATCTCGCTTTTAATCTTTATGCATAAATTAGGACAAATTAAGGCTGTGTGGCCCATGGAGCTGGTTGTGGCTTGGCCATGATGTGATGCCAAGTGCTGAGTGGTGAGAAAGGGTCTGGTGGATCTGCTGGCAAATCATTCCTGTGGGAACTGCAGAAAATTCTTGGGAAAATTTATGATCGTTCACAGCGGGCATGGAAATGGGATAGAAAGATCAGTCATTGGTCTCTTGGATTTCATTGCTCATTAGAACTTTACTGCCTGAGCTTTTCTTTCTGAAACAAAAGTTGTGAGAATAAAAATCAGTCATGTACTGGGCTTGCTTAATGCAGATGCTGACGTGCTCTCCCTGTATTCCAAGACATCCAGAAATGATGCAAACATGCTTTGGGCAATGCTGAGCTAATCAGCTGGTTGAAAGATAGAGTATTTTAACTCCGGTTAGGTGCCATGTTATCACATCCTCATTTCTCCAAGATGTGGGGAAAGCAAGCACATGTCTGCCTGCGAGGTGCTGGGCCAGCAGCCCTGGAGGGACAGGGGGAAGGGAGGGGGTTCAGAGGCTCCGTCAAGAAGATGAGGCTGCAGGTCAACCTTGGGGACCACAGCTGGAGAGGCACAGCTTGCCCCTTTCCCTCAGCTTCCCGAGCCATATTCCTCTGGGATTTGAATCAGAAACCTTGCTGTGCTGGATTAGATTGCCCTGCTGGATTTTCATGTCTGTGCATTACCCAGACACAATCCTGTGTTTCATTAGCTGGAGGCTGGTTCATAACACACCGTCAGCACGGGCTGAAGCTGTGCTCGTGTCAGCAGGACGTGCCCACGGGTGCCAGTCCCTGCCAGTGTGTTTGCATTTCCATGTGCATGCCATTTCCCAGTGGATTTAGGGATGGGTGCAGCTGTAGTCACTTGGTAAAAATGCAAGGACACGCAGGTTCCTTTTTCTCGATTATAAGCCCAGGAGTTCTGTGCTTGGGCGGCCTGAGCTGAAGCTGGGGGAGCAGTGCAGATCCCCCTGAAGGGCTGGATGGCACAGGGGGCACTGCACAGTGCTGCTTTTGGGCATGTTTCTGTATTGCTACAGGGGCAGACGTGGCCACAGGTCATTTGAGGGCAGCTGGCCATGGGGTTAGCCAGATTGCCCTGGCTGTCTTTAAAGGGTTTATCCCAAGAGGCAGCTGTCCCATTTGAAATCCAGCCAGCAGCCAGGTAAGATCCAGCCTTTCCCTGCCATACCCAGGTGCTCATCAGTCCCAACTCACAGCCTGCTGAGATACTTGCATCAGTCACTGGGTTTTGGAGTGGCACTGGGCTCTGCTCAGGGTCCCCCACCTCCTCAGGCAGGAGCCAGTAGCAGGGTGTGAATCTCCAGGTTTCCTTCCAGGAGGGTACTGCTGAGCTGTAACAGATTAGAATATGCTGAACTATGAAGACTTGTCTTAATTAATGCTTTATAAGGTTACAGCTAGAGCTGGGGAAATAATCAATAGTGAATCATCTACTCGGCAAATTCAGCTCTTTTCTGCGGGCGAGTTATCTGTAAACAGCTTGCAGTTTTCTCCATTCATTCATTATTTACAATTATTTCCCAAATAATTCCTTCGAATTGCTTTTGGTCTGCAGCTTGTTTGCAAGCAGCGTGTTGTGAGTGTCTGATACTCACTAGTCAAGCTGTGATCATTAGTTTTTGGTGGGACGAGCAGGTTATGTAGCCTCATGCTGTGTCCCCGAGTGGAGCAGCCCACCTCTTGCCGTCCTCCTTAATGAATTCAGAATAGCTTTGGGCAGATATTCCTTGCTTCTCATGCAGCATCCCTGCTCATTGCCAACAGCCTTGTTAGTTAAACCCTTCGTTAGGAGACTTGTCAGGGTGTAATGGCTGCAGCACATATTCAGAGTCCATCTCATCTGGATTTTTTCCCTGTTGGCTCTATTGACAATATCAGTAGCAGAATCTTTAAAATACGCATATTTTAGTGACTGCTGGTGTTTTCGCTGTAAGGAGCCTTCTTGGACCCCCAGTGAGGCACAGTGAGAACCCCAAAGGCCATCTGGCACCTGGGTCCACCCAGCCTGGCCCTTTCAGCCCCAGTTAAACCTCACCAGTGCCGAGGTCTGCAGCAAACTGGTCTCTGCAGCCCAAGACCCTCATTTACAGGTGTCACTGTGTCCAAAGCGGCTGCCACCCTGGAAGAGAAAATCACCAGCAATTCCAGGGCTCTTTCCGTGGCCCTGGGTTGCAACATGCCTTCCCTTGTTACAATCACTGCACCATCACAGCTCCGAGGCGGCTGTGGCAGTTTTGATGATTAAAAGCATTTCTCCATGATAAGAACTGGAGTGAAACTCATTTCAGGTAGCAGCCAAACAGCTGCTGGATGGTACACAGTTTCATTTACTGCTGACACGAACTGGATTGTTTTAAGCAGAGGACGTAAATAGGCTCTGACATAAATCAAAGAAAACACCAGCTGTGGGTCAGCAGCACTCTGGGGATTCACTTCTGTGTAACTGTGAAGAAACCAGACAGAGGAGCTGGCTGCTCGCCTGGATCGCCCAGGAAGGGCTGCAGAAAGAAGGATTGCCCCATGCTGGGAGATTTTGACAGGTTCCTTTCCCTTTGTGCACGGTTATAGCCCCTGGAAGGCAGATCTTGGGATGCGGCTCTAAAAGATGAGTGCTGGCAGTTGGAACAAGGTCTCTCCTGGCAGCGTCGTGCTGGGAAGCAGCCGGTGCTGGCACAGGAGCCTGGCCCTCTTCTCTGAGAGCCTTGATTGTCTGAGAACTGAAATGAGCTGAAATTCTTGTCTGTTGTCCCATGGGACACACTTTTCACCATCCCTGGGATTACCGCTAGGAAGGGTCCTTCCCATCTCTGTGAATCCACCACTCGCCCCTTCCACTGCCAGTCCCAAGGGCTTGCTGGGTCCAGGCATCACCTCTACTGCAGGTGGAGATGCAAAGGATCTGGGGAGGTAATAGAGGGGGGTTCACTGTGTGGTGTGACACAGTCCAGAGGTAGACAGAGATCACTCCAGCTGCCTTTTCTATGGAAGAAAGACGGAGGAGAAAGGAGTGCTGCCTAAAAATTAACTAATCCTGACCTCAATGGAAAGATAAGCCCACTGCAAAAAGCCACTGAGCACCCGAACAGTGCTGCCCTGCAGCCTGGGAAGCATCCCCACAGGGAGTGATGGTGTCCTGGGGCTGCAGACCTATTCTGCTGGGTGCAGCAAACACTCCTGGAGTGCTGCATCAGTCCCTCCACAACTGAGACTGGGGAAAAACAGTCCCCTTGGCTGCCTCTTCCCTGCTCCAGGTCCCCACAGAAGCTGTGCTTCACCACCCTGGTGCTGTACGAGCAGGGGGAGAGGGTTGGGTGGTTTTTTTTCTCTCCTTAAGTCAAAATCAATGATGATGACAGAGTTATAAGGTGAGCGATGGGAAAGGAGAAGAAAGCACCCGATGTCAAATTTGATGCAGGAGGCAGTTAGAGGAACCTATTACTAGTTCTGTTGCCTTAGGGTATGTTGGTGGGTACATAGGAGAGTGTAATGTCAGCGAAACAGGAGAGCAGTCTCTTTCCCCTTGAACCCTTATCATTAATGTGGAAGGCATACATTGTCAGCTATTAGTCTGGAGGGGAGGGAGAATAGCACACGAGATGTCTTAGTTTGGAAATGGAGTCTGACTCCTCGTCATCTGGCGTGTGAAGGATGGAGGGTTATTGTAACTGTTGTTGTTGTTGCTCTGATTATGATGAGTATTCTAGCATTTGGGAGAAGATGGGGCTCTGAGGGTTCTGCTGCCTCTCACTGTGGCTTTTGAGGTGTAAAGACTGAAGAGCACATTGTGGTGAATGCTCTGGGTGATTTGAGAGCAGTTTTAGAGCCATTTCAGATCTTGATGTTGGAGTCGATGAAGGGGATGCTCTGTGTGACCCGGGAGGGAGTAGGTCCATGTCCTCACCCAGCAGCCACACTGCATTGTGTGAGAGATGAGATGTTGCAAGAGAGATTAAATAAGAAAGTAAGAAACTGGCCTTAATTATTCCTACTGCTGCTGTAATCATTGGTGGAGAATGAGGAGCTTCATCCTGTGACGCAGGGAAGATCAGCAGGCACAGATGTGGGGTCTGAGCCCGAGGACGGCATCAGTCTGTCTGCTTTGTACCTCCGCAGCAGCTTTGGCCCAAAGACACCAGATATTTTGTGCAACCCCAGATGAACCCATTCTCGTGGAAGCCAATGATGCTGGTTCCTGCAGACACAGGTATCAAGTCACTCTCCGCTCCTCAGCTCTCTGTCTCTGCCTCACCCACTTGATACAGTTTCCCTCATTTAGGAAATGTAAATAATTCCTTGGGCTCCGTTAATCCCAAGATTACATGGGTAATTCCTGTTTGCATTAATGGGAGGATCTCTCTCAAATTCTCTGCATGTGAATGAGCATCACTGGCTCTCACACTGAGCCCAAGCGAGTCTCTGGCACAGACACCTCCCCTCCTCCAGCACTCAGCAGAGCATCTGAAAGGAAACACAAAATTAGCTCTTCTGCCTCAGGACGTTAATTTTTTTGGAGGCATATTGCAAATGATGTCTATTATTAACTCGGGCCGTTAGTCCCTTCCTTCTCCATCTGACTTTGCCACTGTGGCTTTCAGAGTTATCTCACAGGTGCTGCTGCTGCAGCAGCACAGGGAGATGGAGAATGTGGTCATGCTTCATGAGGTGTGAGAAAAACAGGCTACGAGCAAGTAAAGCAAATCCATCCTCTCTGTGCCTTTCCCTGCTGGCATGCGGCATGTACAGACTCCCAAAATCCCAGATTTTGGGTTCCTGGGATGCACATCCAGGGATGCTGCGTTGTCCCAAGGTTTTTATTTCCACACTCTGTGTGGATGGGAGAAGATGAGGGTGCCTGCAGCTCCCCTCGGGCCCAAATCCAGCGCCAGGGAAAGTGCCAAAAGCTGCCCACAGCACCGGGGTCACCGGGCAGTGCCAAGGGCAGGGCAGAGGACTCAGCTCACTGCACCACCTCCTTGCTGTTGCTCGTGACTGAATCTCCCGCTGCTGCTCACAGGGGAAAATAATTAATTAAGCCAATTAATGAAGATAAATTGGAGTAGCAGCTTTGGAAAAATACCATCGGTCAACAGCAAGCCATTCCCTGGGGGAAGCTGCAGAGGCAGCGGGTCCCAGCAGGACTGAGCCCTTCTCCTCCTACTGCTGGCAGCTGAGTGGCACGACTTACCTTCCCTTGACGAGATGCCCCAGGCTGGGAGAGCCACCCCAGTGCTGACAGCCGGGTTGTGGCCAGGAGCTCTAGGTGGGGAGCATTCAAGGTAATAACCAAATTAAAGGGAGGGGAAAAAAACCTTAAAACAATCACTAAAATACCCCAAAACTGTCACACATCAGTCAGCACTCCCAGCACAGTCCCTGTAGCTCACACCAAGTCAGGCCAGCACGTGAGCACGACAGGGATGCTGCTGAGGTGGTGTCAGACCTCCCGCCTGGGGGGCTGTCACTCAGCTCCTTCATTAGGAGGGAAAAAAGTGCTACAGAGCCTTTGCTTCCCACAGTGGTTTTATTTCAAAGCTCTTTCAAATCAGGGTAAAGAGGGTACGAGGTTCACTTTTGCACGTGGGTTGCTGAATTGTGGAAAAAAATAAAAAAAAAAATATATATGTTCTGAATTTTGGGAATGATTTGGTAGTTGTAAAGAACAGGAATCCAGATGGGCTTGTGGGGTTTGGAGATGTTCTTGGGTTTAGAGTGAGAGGAAGGTGGAAGAGCCAGAAAAACCTTCATGACGCTGTGAAAACTGTGTGCAATCAGTATCAACTGGAAAAAAAAAAAAAGGCAGCAGTTAGCTGAGCAGCAAGATTGGTTTTCTTGTATTATTCCAAAAACATAGGGCTGATATTTATTTCATTAGAGTAAGCCTTCCTGTAGCTGGTAAATGAATTCCAAGAAGTGAGAGGAACCCCAGGATCAGGGACTTTACTTCATTTGGGATTGTGTGCAGCTAATATTCTGGTTAAATAAATACATTTTACTAATTGGATTACTCAGACAGTGTAATATACTGCTGGATTTCCAACACGATGCTAATAAATTGTGTGAAGAACTTAATCATGTTAGCTTCCAAAAAGCTTGTAAGAGATGAAATTAAAAAATAAGTAGAAGTTGACATCTATTGCATTTCACAGTGTCTTCATTTTCCTCATCCTTCTTAGAGTTCTCTTTACTGTAGCGTGGCTGACGTGGATTTTTTTTTAATCTGCCTGCGATTAGTGAGGATGCAGCGTTGGAGCAGGGCTGTGGGATGGGGGCACCTGGCCTGTGTTTGGCTCTTCTTCTAACACTGATCCTGGTGGAGATACAGGGACTGAGACCTTAGCAACATCTTCTGGAGGCTTGAAGTGCTGTGGTTTATTTTCCTGGATGCATGCAGAGGGAATTGAGACTGGAGAGAAGCGCCCAGTGCTCTCCAAAGTTGGAAAGGCTGATGCTGAGGGTGCACAGCGAGCATGCAGTGGGATTTGGTGCCGGGGGGAGAGGATGTGGCCCCAGGCTGGGTTACCTCACCCAGAGCATCCCACAGCTCAGGGCTGGTGCGAGGAGGTGTTGGATGGCGTGTGCTGTGCATCCACATTCCTCCACATCAGCCAAATGATGGAGCGCACAGCACTGCCACCATAATTCATCGTTACAGGAACGCTGCTTCCTTCGCACCACTGCTCAATTCACCTGCATTTTCCACCAGCAAGAGAAAATGGAAGACATACTTTTTTTTCTTTCTTCTTTTCTTTTTTTTTTTTTAAATTTCTTTGATAGAAATATACAGTGAGAGAGTGAATGGCTCTCCCTCTCCAGGAATCTGACAAATGGTCTGCTAAAAACAGATAACTTGTAGCCCCGTCAATAGAACAGCACTATGGGTTATAGAGACAACTCAGATGTGTTCTTTAAGCTGCACCCAGCTGTCAATAGGGTTTGCTCCTTACTGAGGAATAAAGGCCAGGGAAAGGGAGTTTTGTGGCTTGAGCCAAGGGGCTGGAGAACCTGCTGATGGATGAAGCCCACGGCCTCCCTGTGCAGGACAAAGTTTGCTGCCACGCCAGTTCGTGTGGGCTCGATAGCAAGCACCTCCACATGATGGAAATCATCCATGTGAGTGTGCCTTTGTGAATAGCTCACCAAAATGATGATCCAGCACTTGGAGCACAGGGGTTAAAGTACCCCTTCCCTTGCTCACAAGCCGCTTGTTTGGACTCCCCTAAAATTTTTCAGATGTATTTGATGCATCCAGTGGTGATAATTGTTGTACTAAAGGGCCACGTGGGGGAATAATTTGCCTTTCTGAATCACTATGAGATCTCGAGATGAAACGCTCGGCTGCTGTGATTGGCACTAAAAAGAAGGAATTGCCAGTTCTTGTTACGGAGTCAGTTCCCCACAAAGGTTTAGACATGTGGCTTGGCCTGTGCGTTTTGGTAACCAGAAATCCTGTCCCCCACCCCTCCTGTGAACCCCCCGGGTTTCAGTGTGATGCACAAGGTGTAAGTGAAGGAAGACCCCAGTGGGTGATTTCCAGGGAGGCAGCAATTCTCCCAGGCAGGCAGGAGCCAGCCTACAACACAGCTCCTCTTCCAGCTGTGTTTCAGAGAGTCAAACCCAAACCACCCAGATCAAGCAAAGTGTCTGGGAGCAGCAGGGACTCAAATCCAAAGAGTAATTCCCAGCCTGGCATGCACAGTTAGTGTAGCCCCTGGCTGAGCAGCCCTGTGTACAGTGCACCAAAATCTCTCCACTGCTGTGCCTGCCTTCTCCCCTCCCTTCTGTATCTGCTTCTGATCAAAGTTTCCTTATTTTTTTAATTCCCCATATAAAAGACGTATTGTCTGCATGAGGCCTCACCCTGCATTTATTTATATTTTCTCTCACAGCAGGATTTAAAAACAACAAACCAGCCCCTGAAATGGCAGCAGCTTCCCTGTAACCTGAACCTCATTGAAATACTAATAACTAGGTTTTGATGCAGCTTTGTGGGTATTAATGCAAATGTTTTTCTGACTCTCCAGGTTTAATAGCAACAGCTTATACAACTCTAATTAGCATAACAAAATTCAGTGATGAGGAGTAAAATGCTTGTCTTGTTTGATGTTTCCTGGTAATTAGCAAGAATAATGATTTATGCAGCGTTCCTGGTTCTCAGCTCACAAAAGATGGCAGAGAGCACTCTCAGCAGTTAACTCCAGGCTTGTAGGGAGGATGGAGCTGATGGAAAATACATGTGACCTCGTGTTCCTGGAGACCCAGACACGCTTACAGAGCGTGTGTGTCACCAGACACCTGGGCACAGATGCAGTCCAAGGGCTCAGGGAGGTTTCCCTTCATGGGTTTGTGTGTGTCCATGTGGAGTTGTATGACAGTGCTGTCTGTGCACGCGTGCTCTCACCCAGTCCTAAACAGCTGCCCTGCCTCTTGGATAGGGATGGGCAGCAACTGTGCAGAGCCAGGACACTGCTTTTCCTGTAGAGGCTGCATTTGTGCACGTTTGAGCTGCTGAGCTTTCCCATCTGCATGCAGCTGGGATGGTTTCCTCCTCTTATTGCAAACGTTGCAGACAGGGACCCCCTGAAGCAGCTCTGCGGAGGAGGAGGAGGGAGGTTTCTCAGTGCCACCTCAGTGCCAGCATCTACATGATGAGAAGGCAGAGCTGCTGCTGCACAGCCCACGTCTGCTCATCCCGGCGGCAGCGTGCAGGGTTCATCCCGACAGAAACCTCTTCTCCGTGCCTTTGGCTACATGTTTGATCCGAGGCTTTGTAAAACACAGCGACGTGACTTGTGTGCTCTGGTTTGGGCCAGGAGGAGTTAAAGGTCAAAAGAAAAGAGGCTGTTGCTGGCGTGTGTCAGACACTGGCATTTCCCAGGTTGCTCAGCCTGTGTTTGCAGACACAGGGCTCTGTATCACTTTTAATATTTCTCCCCGGCTATGAACCCTTCTCCGCGGCTCCAGGGGGAGCACAGCAGGCTCTGCCCGGGCAACAACCCCCTTCATTCCTCTTTTGCATGAGAGGGGAAGGATTAAAAGCTGCTGCTGCCTTCCCTGTCACTACACAGCCCTGTGGTACCCGCCATGCTCCATCACCCGCTGCGAGAGCCGGTGGGGACGGGCTGTGTGTGAACCTCTGGGGAATGCTCAGAGCTCCCTCTCCTCGCCTATGCCATTAAATGTGTTATGAGTTATGGTCTCCCCGTCGGGCTGGGCATGTGAAGCCTGTGCATTAGCCACAGACTGTTATCTTTGTCTTCTGCTCGCTCCTGCCCCATTCCCCAACACCGTCCCCTCCTCACAAAAGCTTTCATTGTATTAACAGCTGTAAAGTGAAACCATCCAAGGCAGTAAATTTTGAACGAGTAAAAAAGAAACCCTCCTTTTATGTGGTACGCAGTTGGCTTTATGGAGGGCAGTGCCGAAGGCACTTATTGAGATAAACGTTCTGGCTGAGGACTAAATAATGTTGGCCATTTGTGGGTCTGTAAGAAGACAAAATTAGGAGAGAAGTTAAACTACCTGCTACTGAGCATCAGAAGAATTTCTGTGGCAATCTGGAAGAAATCTCTGACTGCGCATGCAGCTCCCCAGGCAGGGACTTGGCCAGCACAGCAGAGGAAGGAGAGCTGCTGTGTTTCTTAAGTGCCAGAGCTTGGATGCAGCAACAGCAGACATGTCGGTAGCCTGATCCAATACAGCAAATCCTTTGTTTCCTTGCTAAGAAAGCTAATTTTGCAAAGCAAAAGACTGAATGATGTATAATCTGTGAGTGCCTCTAGTCTGTGGTGCTCTTGGGAGAGAGAAATTGTCATCTGAGGAACAGGACAGATGCAACTGGGGCTGCTCAATTGTATTCCCTCCTTCCCTCCACCCTCCCAGTGTTTCTGAAATGGCTTCTACCATGAGACACCCCGAGACAAGACGCATTCATTCATATTAATAACATTTGAGTATCTGCATGGGTAAGGTGGCTCAGAGAGAGGCATTCATGATGAGAAGAATAATTTGGTCCAGCCAGTCTTTGCGAACCACTCTGGGGAAAAGCTTTCCCACCCTGAGCGCAGTGGGAAGCCTTCGCTGTGCTGTTCGCATAAGAAAGCACAAGCTGATCTGACAAGCTGCAAATGCCAGCATGGAAATGTCCCCTCCATGCCTGCTCACAGCCATCCTCCCTGCCCAGAGCCATTTCCCTGGGCTGCCCATGCCGACAACAATGTGAGGGGCCGACCCCCCACTAGCTGCTAGGGACATGTGGGACTGGTAGGGGGATCTGGGGTCACACTTCTCCAAGCAATGCACAAACCACAGGCTGGAATTTTCTGCCTCTGATGTGGTTACCCCCTCGATGTGGGGCCCTGTGCTCAGTGTTGGGGTGCTCCAGCCCCATCTGGCAGCTCGCTGGGGGGCAAGGCTCCCTGCTCCAGGAGGTGGTCACAAGGCACTGAGCTCCCCTCTCCTCCTATAGCGTTTTCCAGTATCTCTCACAGAGGAAATTCCTCTGGAGTGAGATCATGCTCTCCACTCCGAGGGAGGGCATATCTGCTGGGGAGAAGGGAGCTGGCCATGCGGGGAGATCCTATCTGCAGCCTCTGAACTCCCTCTCACCCTGGCTCCAGCAAGGTTTAATAGTGTCCCTGCGCTTCTTATAGTGATAATTATCTGTTAGCAGAGATCCAGCAATCAGAGGCACTGCATTGCTGCTTAGCCTGTCTCAGCAGTTGCTTTGGCTTATTTTCGTGTTTGTTCCCTGCTTAAGGGTAGCAGCATCAGTGAGCACAGCCCCTGTCCTGGCAGCCAGTCCCTGTCCCAGGTGAGGCATCACAGGGGTGCTTAAAGTAGTGTCTAACCTGATGGAACAAGCTCTACACTGGATCTCATTACACAAGTGTTTGTTTCATGCAGGGGTCTATTTGCTGCAGAAATAATGAAATTTTCATACAATGCCTTTAAGATCTTGTGCTGGGCTTGTTAGTGCAGAGTACAACTCTGAATTGCAGCTGGAACTGAGGTTAATCAGGAGAGCTCAGTACCAGCAGGAAAAGGACCTTGAGAGGCAGGTGAACAGAGCATAGTGTGATTGAGCAGAGAATGCTCACACAAACGTGGGTAGGTAGAAATGCTCAGGGAAACAAGGTCAGCTTGGATGGGGCTTGGAGCAACCTGGTCTAGTGGGAGGCGTCTCTGCCTATAGTAGGGTTGGAACAAGGTGATCTTTAAGGTCCCTTCCAACCCAAACCATTCTGTGATTCCATGATTCTGGGTATGTGACTGCATGTTGGAAAAGTTCTACTTGCCACTGTGCATCAGCCACCAGACAATGGTATTTAATCAGCTGCTTTCTGGGGGCTTTCCAGAGGGTCACACAATATGTTGCAAAATATATTGTGAACCTTGTTGCTTCTCCAAATTTCAGCCTAACCTAAGCTTCCAGATCTGTAATGGTCCATAGGCATCTGTGCTCACGGGTTTCGTAGAGTTGGGAGGACAAGGCACGTTGTAGATGCAACTATAACAATTCTGGCAAGACATATGGGCTCTGGAAGGTGTGTGGGGTCTGCACTGGTGGTCATAGTCAGACTGGCTTTGATCTGAAATGACTCACCTGGTGAGCCTTTATATCTTCTATAGGCTGAGCCGACGCTTTGACAGGGATCTGTGTGTTTTAAATGCAGCTCTCAAAAAGGTAAATGTCTAGTCTGTGGACTCATCTCACATTTTCTGCAAGGTGGTCATCCTTGAATGGGATGAGATTTCTCCGCACAAAGCAGCTGGTCGAGAAACTACCCCCTTGCTACAGCTGAGCACTGCCAGGTAGCAGGGACAAGCCCCACTAGTGTGTGCAGATCCACTGCTGAGCCCTACCTGTGGCCAGAGAGTGCCAAAGAGGCTCCTCGAGGAGACTTTAGAGGAGGGATTTACAGTCAACTGCAGTCCCATCACGGCTACAGCAAGGAAACCAGCAACAGCTCTGGTGTGAGGTGACAGACGGAGGCAAGGTGGAGGGGGGAGAGCCCTGAGAGGGTGCTGCTGTAAAACACTTCCAACCTTTTCTGCTTGGAAAGGCGTGCAGGCCTCCCACAGCCTCTGTGTGTGTGTGTGTGTGTGTGTGTGTGTGCGGATGTGAAGGATATAAATGTAAAATTGGCCTTCTCAGGTTCTGAAGAGCGCAGTTTGCAGCTGGAGATGGATCACCAATCTTCCAGGGAATTGTGCTCTACAAGGTTAAGCATGTTTGCAGAAGAAATATGGATAATGCTCTTATCATGTATGACCTTTACTATATGTGTAACATTGTCAGTGACAAAAATGCCATTTTTTAAATGGTTTTCACACTATGGTATCCAGCCATTAATCATGATGTATGTGAGCGACTCTATATTGTTTCTCTGAAATTGCAGCATTAGATTACTTTCCATCCCGGCTGCTCACATGAATTGTACCCCCTGTTACCATGAGCAAGGTTCCTATTTTCCATGCCTAATGTCATTCTGGCCCTACATTTACCCAGAGGACTAGAGAGAACCTTCCAAGGCACAAAGACTGCAGCTCTCCTCTCCCTCCTCAGCAGACAATTTGTGCATATGTGCGTATAAATGGTGCACTTACTTTAAGATGTCTCTCTAATCCAGGAGTTGATAAATGACTCTTTCAGACACCTCTGCTGATGTTGCATTTTTAATGTAGACAAACTGTAGCTTTGGCTCTAGTCTGTGCATCCCTGCTACTGCCATCCCCACTCTTCGTGGGTTAATGTTTCATCTCGCCCGGTGTAATTTGGGAGTTTTTACTTCCAGAGTGTGTTTTGATTTACAGAAGGTAAAAAGCAGTTGGCAGTTTGATGTTTACTCTTTTGTGGGCTTATTTTTTTTTCTTCTTCTTTTTTTTTTCTTTTTTTTAATGCAGTGAGCTTTCAGGAGCAAGTGCTGCTTCCTGCTGTACATAACTAATATTATCCTCCCTGTCTGAAGAAAGATGCTACCCAAAAGGGATGCCGAACAAAACCCCTTGCATCCTGCTTGAACTGTGGTTTTGGGGTCACTGGCTGAGCTGAGGTCTAACTGCTCACCAAGGTGCAGGGTGGCACGTAACACCTGCCAGTACAGGACTTGTGCAGGGATCAGAGGGAAAAAAGAGCCTGCAGGTAACAGCTGAATACACAGCCAGTATTTGCAGCCCTAACAAATCAGCCCTGTTTCTGCCATCCCCCCAGATGGCATTATCCATGGCATGGGCTTGTTGGGAGCTCACTTCCCTTTCCTGCAGGAGTCAAAGAGAGGCAAAGACTTTCTGATGGAAATAATGTGGACGTGTGGGTATCCATGGGGGGAGAGGGATTCCCAGTGTTTCATGTCTTCAGATGTAGCTCAGTAAGGTCTAATCTTGCTCGTTCTCATCAGCATCAAACCAGAGGAGGTCACTGAGATCACTGAGCTACAAGGCTGAAGTGGGGGAGCAGAGAATTAGTCTGTTGGAATGGAAATACTTTTGAGTAACAAAAAGGTCTGTGTTTTTGTAGCCCATTGCTGATTTTGAGAAGGCCTCACTAGGCATTTGACATCCTGAGTGCCCTTGTGTGAACCACAGATACCTATGTCTCTGGGCTGGAGTACCTCTCCCTTCTTCCTACTTTTATGCAGAGCTCTTTGCATTGGAAACTTTCCATCTCTTGCTCCATGCATATGAAATCAGTACACTAGGGACTGATTTCCTTTACACTTCTTCCACAGAGCTCTGTAATCTCTTTATTCTGCTTTCTTACATGACTCTTCAATGTTACAGAGGCTCTTCAATATTACAGGGTGCTAGACCTTCCTAAATAAGCACCCTGTCCCCCCAGTTTGATCCCTCCCTGTGAGGGAAGGAGGGACCCTCACAGACTTTGCTGCTGTTCCCAGAAATCCCTGTAGTTGTTGATAACTTTCTGGCAGCAAAGTGAGTGCTGGTGGCTGTAGTAGCCCTCTCTCAGTGGGGTTTGTGGGCTGTGAGCTCTCACCTTTGTCTCAGGATGTGCAGCTGTCTTGGGTACAGCTGTGTGCTGCACCCCTGGGGGGAAATCGGGAAAGGTGACAACCAGGCTTGGTCTGTGACACCCTGTGACTGCCCCACAGCACTGCCCACCCTGTGCCCAGAGTCCTCTGCTCCAGCCTCCCCCTGCCACTGCCCGGGAGCATCCTGAGATGAGTCAATTATGTGTGTGTGGGAGCAAGTGCAAAGCAAATTGCACGTGCACAAGAGAGCAGGCGCGTTTCTTGTCCCTTTGTCTCCATTTCACTGTGCTTTTGTTTCAAACTCTTGCTTTTCTGAGGAGTGTCTCCCTGCCACGTGCACTGAACTTTGATGACGCTGCGAGAGCTTCCCGTTCGTCGGTGCTGCCTAAAGAGTAATGTGACCTTCTGTCTGCCTGCCTCGAACCCACCCTACACTAACCCCAGATCTTATTTTCTCAGTTTACTGTTTCTCTTCCCTCACTGTTTTACCTTTAAAAATAAGCCCTGGAGAACAACCTGGGATCTTGGCAGGCATACCCACTCTGGCTGCATAGGGGTGTAAAAGCCTGTTGGGGGGATGGACCTCCTCCCTGCCTTCCCTCCGGGGAAGGGCTGATGTCGGAGGCATTACCTCATGTTCCACGCCACGCAGCGAGTCAAACTCTGCTAAGTAACTAAATAAAGATGTAATTTTAATGATGATTAAATTGAAGCACCTCATTAATTTCATGTGAGAGGTGGGGAAGTACACGGCAGCTCTTTCCCTAAATTCATTGTTTGTCTGGCCGCGAGACGTCCCCTCTCAACGTCTGGTTGAGTCTAATTTAAGTATGTAAATTTAATGGTTCAGTAAGTAAAATTGCCTTTATTGTTTGGAATGGTTTGCACAGTAATTTACGAGCTAGCAAGGCTCATTTGATAGGAGTGTATGATGGAGTAGATGACTACAGTGAAGGACATGTTTATCTTAAGGATACAGGAGAAGAACACAGATATGAAACATCTGTAATCGGGGACCTTGGGATAACGGCGCTGCCGGGAGACTCGTGCAGGATTGGGGTCCTTGGGACAAAGGAGCCCTAAGGACTGGGGCACCCCGAGGCATGGCATGGGGCGGCATCCCTTCCCCTCCGTGCTTGTAGTCATCACACCACGTGTGAGAGGTGCCAGAGCAACAACTTGGCTGGGGCAGCCGCCTGTGCCAGAGCAATGTCACTCCCCATGCCCCTGAAAGATACTTTTGTCATCAAAACAAAGGACAAGAGACCTCACAGGCCGCAGGAGCAGCAAGGAAATGTTTTCAGCTGCGTTCAAGTCTTTTTTCCCCCCATGTTGCTGCTTGGAAAACCTTTTTCTGGGCTGCATGGTAAGCGTGGGCAGTCCTTGCTAGGAAGTGAAGGGATGGTTTTCCCCAGCAACGTGAGGAGCTCAGGTCTCACGTGAAGCTGGATCTGTGATGAAGCCAGGCTTAGATGTAGGTGGTCCAGGTGAGCTCTCTTAGCCATCCTGCCACTGCTGTGTGTCACTGTCCCTCCTCCAGACTCCTTCGTGCTGTAACCAGCTTGTTATTATCATGGATTTTATTTAAAATGTCTTGTGCTGAGAAGGTTGAGGTGCTTTTCCACTTTAATTAAGCCTCACTACACACTCACAGAGTTTATCACTCTTCCCTTGTAGGATGATATGAGAGGTCTTAGGGCTCATCCATCTGGGCAGTGCCAGGGTTGGGGAGAGATCCAGGACACCCAGCCCTCCAACAGCATCCTCACTATGCAACACCGCTTCCCAAAGCTATCACTCAAACAGACAAATTAAGGGAGCAAACTCCAGTTTGCTTGACTGTAGTCTGGCTTCCAGAAAATCTGTGTAGGGCAGGTTGCAGTCAAAGGAAAATAAAAGTAAAATGAAAGTGTAACAACAAGCAACTGCGCTTTATAAGGAAATATGGTGACACAGGGATAGGTAGGAAAGCCTAACCCTTAGAATGGACAGGGAGTTAGTGCTCAGTTGAGGAGGGCACCTTGTCATCATTATAAACATAACCCAGTGGAACTCTGCACAGATTTTATGTTTTAGTTTTCCCAGCTGTCACAGGCTCCCTCGGCCAGGCTGGACAGATGTGAGGCTGCTGAGGGTTCCCTTCTGCCACAGCCTGGGTGCAGAGCAGGAACGGGCACTGGGAGCAGAGCTTGCAGGTACCAAAGCCCCAGGGCAGAGTCTGGGGGTTTGCCCTGCACCCCACTTGCACGTGGCTGTGTCCCACTCACAGCTGCTGCAACTCACTGCTTTTTCGCTGGTTTTCCAGCTCAGATGAGTGTCTCTTCCCCCTCACAGGGAGCCAGGGCAGCTATGGCAGTGGCCACGGTTTCAAGAGCAGATCAACTTAGTGTTTGAATCAGCTCTAAGAAATTTAAGATATCCAAGAAGTATTTGTGGTCCTGCTTTTATTCCAAGGATGAGAATTAAGAGGGCAAACACCACCATGACATGCTTTGGCCCTTTGAGTACCTTGTGGGTGGCCCAGAGCACTAAGAGGTCACTGCCATGAAAGCTTTCCCAGGTTGGAGACATCCTTGCTGCCATGACTGTACTTTATCTGTCTATCCACCTTTGCTTGGGCTCAGCTTCTGGAGCTGCCAAGATGTATTTAACCCCATGGCTGCTGCATTGCAAGGAGAGACCATTAGCAAGGCGAGCAGCCGTTACATCCCTCTGTGCTGGGAGTGCAGCCATTTATTTTGCTAAGTAGACAGTGTGTAGTGAAGAGTGTGATGAGAAAGGAGGGAGGGCTGGGTGATGTGGAAAAGGGGATAATTAAAAAAATGAAAGGGAATCTGCCCAATTGTATGGGCTGTTTTCAGGAGTCGTATTCCTCAGGCTGTGCTCAGTATCTCTGGGTCTTCTCTGCAGATGGGTTGAGTGAGGGAAGGATGGGGCAAAGAGTTGGAGAACTCCTTTTCTTCCACTCTCTCTTCCCACATATGGCTGCTGGCAGGACCTGCTTACTGTGATGGTGTAAACGCAAACAATGGACCTTTTTAATCGTCTTCTTCTACTGAAATCAGCTGCTGTTTTGCTCTCAGAGACATTATAAACTGAATTTTGGGGGTTGGTGCTTTCCATTCTCCTTCACCTAATGCCCATCCGCCAAAAATCCTGCTGTCAGTCCGCTTGAGCTGTGCTGCTGTGAGGATTTTCCCCTGCTGAAATGAATATCAGGCTAAACCACAATACTGGTTTATCATTGTGGTTTCCCCTTGTTTTATTTGCTTCTGAGCCTCAAGCATGAGAAAGCCCACACCTGGGTTTTAAATGGCTGTCTGCTCTTTGCAGTTGTGTCTTGGGTTGCTTTTTGAGGGCTTGCAGACCCCAGCTGGGAGATGCTGCTCCAGGCATGGCCCCTGCCTACTCATGCCTGAAAGAGATGTTAACGCTGCAAAAATCCAGGAAAAAGGGCAATGTTGGTGTAGGGAATGTAACATGTCCACTTTGCAGCATTAGAATCGTGGAATGGTTTGGGATGGAAGGGATTTTGTAGACCATCTAGTTCCAACCCCCCGTGCCATGGGCAGGGACACCTTCCACTCGACCAGGCTGTTCCAAACCCCATCCAAACTGGCCTTGAATATTTTCAGGGACAGAAATGTGCAATTAACATAGAAATCAGCCAGCTGACTTTAAAAACTGTTTCTACATTCAGAAGAGCAAAGAGAGGCCGTATCTCCTGCTGACAGGGGCAGGTACTGGGGGAACTCCAGCTGGGGCCACCAAGTCATCCCAAGGTTGTTGGAGGGATTTGATACTCCTGATCAGATTGAGCTGGGAATTTTTCTTGCGTCAGCATTGCGTTTTGGCTTATAGCAGGGCTCCCCACTAGGCAGCCAGGCAGATTTGCAGCCTTTTGTCTCCAAGCACCGGCTGCAGTGACGGCACCTGCCCGTCCCTGCCTGTTCTCTGCCTGCAACCACCCGAGCGGCTGAGCGGGATCCTCAGAAGGACAAAGGAAAGGAGGACGGCACACAGAGCCACTACCCAGGGCCTTGAGACCAATTAGTCTATATTAATTACCTTTGGAGCTCGCCTGCAGCTTTTTGAAATTCCAGCATCATTCCCACCACGAACACCTTTTAGATCCTTCAAAGGGCCAGGGCTGCCCTTACCCTGGGCAGGCAGAAATCTCTCGAGCTGCCCGGGCTCAATTATGTCTTTCAACACAGCTCATCACCTCTAATCCTACAGCCCAAATACGAGGGCACTGACCTTTTCAAGTCTTGGGAAGGTTGTTCAAATGAGGATGACAACACAAAAGGAAGGGAGAAAAAAAAAAAACAAACGGGGGAAAAGGAAACTCCATGTGACAGGGAAATAATTTCTCGTGTCCCCGTGAAGGGTTTTACTCTGCCTTCATGTACATAATTTATCAATTTAGAGATTAGTAAAATTGTACAGTCTGCAAGGAGAGGCAAATTGGTGCATTACAGAGCTTCACAAAAGGTCTGTCCTAACCATGATAGGAGAGAGGATGAACTGCCACTCCTGGACAAAGCAGTTCAGTGCTAAAAGATGATAATGTCAGCTTCGGCTTTGCCTAAAATTTATGTGTTACACAGTGGAATGAGGGAGATTTCTACCAAAGTCTTGAAATAGTGGTAAATATTTTCAGATAATTCATTTTAAATTTGTGAAGGGGGAATTACAGGCATACTGAGGGGTTAATGTTTTGTGGGAAGAGGTTGTAGTTATTTATGTTATGGTATTAGGGTGCTGAGAGGACTGCTAGTTCAGTTGGTTTTGATGGAGAAGATATAAAAATTTAATGTTGGAAAACAGATATGCAAAGCAACAACAAATTATCTGCCTGAGTTGTGCTGCTTTTTCCTGGGCAAAACACAAATAAAGAAAGTGCATAAATGATAATGAACTCAAATGTCAATAATTGAAAATCTCAGTCACATGGGCAGGGAAACTTTTGTACTAATTATCCAAGTCTCAATCTCACAGCATGTCAGGAACAGAGCAGCTTCAGCTATTTGAGTCATTTCTTGATCATGCAAACATCCATTGAAATAAATTCATTTTTCTTCCGTGCTTTTCAGCTCTTTTTCCATAGCCCTGGGATGTGACTGTCTTTATATTAATAGGAACTGCTGCCTGACAACCATTAAATGTGCATTTAAGCCTTTTGCATACCCTGAACATGCTATAGCTGTTCCATGTCATGACTGCTGACGAGCGGGGTCAGGCCCTTTCCTCAGTAGATATTGCTGAGCCTATTAGGCTCTAACGGGGTTAGAACAATTGATATTTACAGCCCTGAAGCCGATGTGAGGGCTGGCAGGACCAGGGGTCCCACACCGGCTGGGGAAGGTGCTTAACTCCGTTCCTGAAGGGAGGTGAAATGAGGGGCAGAAGGTTGATGGATGGGTGGATGGGATTGAGTGTTGCTGCTTTATCGACAGCACCAAGTTTTTAAACGAAGTCGTTTGGACATGCCGTTGTGGGAAGCTGAGTGCAAGGTTTGCCAGGCTGGAAAATCTTCTCCCTGAAGGGTAAACGTGCCCTTTGCCTCGGCTCTGTGTCCTGTTCCCACCCAGAACGTACAGGATGGCACCTCCACGTGTGTCACGTGCTGGGATTGGTGGGAGAGGTGTTGGTATGGGCATGGCGGGGACCAGTGCCTGCTGAACACCACCCACGCTCTGCCTAACCAGGGGTCTGGTAGGGCTCTGATTGTAACACAGCCAAGGAGCCCTGGTTTGTGGATGCTTTTGGGGAAGGCACAGAAAAGGGTCAGAAACTCGGTGTACGCAGGAATGGTGTAACTAGAGACTGGTTAAAGCCAGTTTGGAGTTGTCATGCTGCACTGCTCATACCTTGCAGGTTATTCCCCGTGGGTGGAGTCCCCAGTGGTCCCCAGAAGCTGGAGATTTTCCCACCCAGGTGCCATGGCAAAGTCCTGGGGTGACACTTGGAAAAGCAATCACTTGGAAATCCATTACTTGAATTCATAGTGTTTTTTTCCCCTTTGGCTTCAGACAGAAGTGGAAACCAGAGCAGACCCTGACCTGGTTACATAAGAGAAAATGTAAAAATAACCCGTGAGCGTGAGAAGGGAAAGCGCAGGAGAAGTGAACCTGTGTGACAGTTCCCGGAGCTGCCCTGGCTCCAGCAAAGATGCTCCCACTCCTTGGTTGGACCCCTCTTGTGGGGTGATTATTTCAGCCTTACAGGAGCCTGTTGTTCCAATTAAACACTTAGAAAGAGCAGACAACAGATGGAAACAGAGTGAATAGAGAGGTGAAACAGCCTTGCCATGCTGAGTACTAAAAAATTATCTGCTCTGAATTGGGCCCAGAAGACAAGACAGAGGAGGGAGAATGATGGACTTCGCTTGGAGCTGGGTCTTTGAAAGATAAGAGGGACAGTTCTGCAATCTGAGGTCTAGACAAGTTTTTGGGTTTCAGCGTTAGGATGCCTCAGTGGAGCCCCAGCTCTGGTGCCTCTGGTCTATGCCTCATGTTTGCTGCTTTTGCCATTTATAGAGGGAAAGGATGAGGA
The DNA here is from genome assembly GCA_013396775.1 of Cephalopterus ornatus. Classification (NCBI taxonomy): domain Eukaryota; kingdom Metazoa; phylum Chordata; class Aves; order Passeriformes; family Cotingidae; genus Cephalopterus; species Cephalopterus ornatus. The sequence continues at coordinate 180,170 of VZRE01004820.1, read as the reverse complement.
AAATAAAGCAGGGTCTGGTATTTCCTCTTCCCTCGGGATGTTGTAGGGCTTTGCAGGGATGGGTAAGTACTATCTGACAAAGGGAGAGCTCAGAAATTGAGCGGGTTAAGTGACCAGCAAGGTGAGGCATTTGTTTCCTAAGGAAAGAGAAGAGCAGAGCTCCTGAGCCCCAGGCTCCCTGATCCATGCAGGTAAACAACAAAAAAATATACAATAAAGCAGAATAAAACTCATTCTTTCAGCTAACTGCAGGTGACCACTCTCCCAAGGTAGTTGTTCCCCTCTTTTATTCCACTTGCTTTAGCATTCATGGTGCAGGAGCAGGCGGCTGGCTCCCTCCCGGCAGGATATCAATGTCAGTCAAGACAAGGAAAGTCCGAATCCCCCATGTCACAGCATGACAAGGAGGCCTGGATGGTGGTTAAGTGAAGAGAGCAAAGGCTGATTTAGCACTCTCCCTGTTAAGAAGACTTTGAACGGGCAAGTAGGTGTCAGCGCAAGGTGACTGAACAACAACCCCGGCGTCCTTTGGGTGCACTTCCCGCTGCAGCAAGAGCTGTTTGTGTGCAAAGGGCTGGCTGGAAGCGCCAGGCAAACCACGGATTTGGTTTGTGTGCAGAGGCTGGGGTCGCTGCTGCGTTGGCTTTTTCCCTTTCAGTTTTAAACCCGGGTGTGTTTTGGAGTTGTCAGTAAGGTGGAGATGGGAAGTTGCATTAAGAAAAAGCACATAAAAGGTGCCTGAGGCAGATGGATGTGCCACAAGCCTCACGGTCCCAATACTGCTAGTGCTGCTGCAAGGGTGGGGATGGGCTGACTTGGTGCCACCCCGGGTTTTGCAGCAGAGGGGAGCCCTGATTTCAGCCTCCTTGAAGCCTCCCACTGCCGTTTTGACATCCCCGTGCCTGGTGCCAGCTGGGCTGGCGACTCCGGCTGGGCAAACCCCCAGCAGCAGGGTGGATGTACAGCCCTGGGCACCCACATCCCGCTTGCGGCCCCTTCCCCATCCAGGGCATCCCCTCCCGGGCAGTGCTGCCCACCCCGTGCTGCCGGCACCGCCTGCTTTTGTCTCACTGGCAGCGCGAGGGGACGACTGCCTTTGATTAATATTAACACTGCGTCAGCGGCTCCTTCCCCGTCGTTTTAGCAGAGCACTTCTCCTTTGGCATTGATCCGCCCCGCATCCACCACGGGGGTGAGGATCCACGAGCAAAACGCGGGCACGGCTCGCCTGCGCCTTTTATTTATTCCTCCCTCTTATTTATTTAGTAGTTAATCTGATTTATATCTTTCCTGCTGCTTTCATCTACCGCAGGGCAGTCTGGTCGGGCTGAGGAGGGGGGGGTCACTCAGCCAGCGGGCCACGAGAACGGGCTCTGTGTGACCAAATCGCCCGCGAAACAGCGCGATCCTCCAGCCGACAGCCCGCGTCTGCTGTTGGATATTGTTATCCTGGCGCTGATGCCGGGATGGCGCTGCCGGGCACCCCCACCCTGCCCAACATCGCTC
>VZRE01004820.1:139322-178488 GCA_013396775.1 Cephalopterus ornatus | reverse complement strand
AAAAAAAAAGAGAGAGGGAAAAAAGTTAAAACCCGAACAAAACGCAGCACCGAGCTGCTAAGGAATGGGGATGGAGGAAAGGCCCCCCACCTCACCTCCCTGTGTGAAGGTGGTGCGTCCCCACCCTGACGGGGATGCACGCAGGGCTCTGCATCCTTTTACTGGTCTCCACTTTTGCCCCTGCAAAACGCTGGGATGAGGGATCATCCCGCTGACCACGGGCTACCCCCAGCCATGGGGAAGGGCAGAGAGGTGCCCGTGGGGGTTTCTGGACTCCCAAATGGAGATGTCAAAGGCCCAGCTGCCCTCCTGCAGTGTGCATTCCACCCAGGGCTGGCACTGCAGGGGCACCAGCAGCCTCCCCAGCTGTTTGCTGCCTCCCTCCTGCTGCCCTGTTGTGATTTTAAATTCACTTGTAGAGGTTTGTTTAAAACTAGACGGTCGCCTTTCACCAGTGTGGTGGTGAGGAGACGGGCTGTGGCAGCTCTTACAGTGGAATTAAGTTTACCAAAAGCAAACACCCGTTGACCAAACCGCCGTGGTTCTTCTGATCGTGCCACGTGAGGGTTCCTGTGTGGTGTGGGAGTTAAGACTTTGCTGCCGAGTTCATAAATTCCTGTGGTGTTCCTTCTGCTTCTGTTTGGAAACTTTAATTCCCCATCATGTTCTCTTCATTCCCTTCCCCTCTTATTTAGAGAAATGCCAATATTCTGCTAATTGGAAAACCAGATACAATGTGATCCAGCAGCTTGTTGGAAATCCCATATGAAATCCATGGAGCTGGTGAGAAAGCTAAAATTTCCATTTTGGAACATCTTTTGTGCTACCACAATTCTTTGCTCTTGTCATCAAGATACCAAACTGAAGGAGACCCCAGCTCCCTGGAGACACTTCCAGCTCCACACACATCCCAGGCTGTCCTTCACAAGCTGCTCCAAATGAAGATAGAAATCCTTCTTGGTTCTATCAAGCCTGCGTGACCAATGCAATTACTGTAGGTTCCATGAAAATGTATTTCTTTTGCTGTGGATGTGCTCACATGCAGCAAAGCCTTCAGGGACTTTTGCTTTATTATTTGGCATAACTCAGTGCACACTCACAAAATAAGGTTTTCAAATATTAGTTGCAATCAGGTCTGGTTTTGGTGAGACTATGCTATGCTACGACTGGGACCAAGATCTGTACCTTTGCCAAATTTCAAGCCTTAAGAAAAACTCAAATTACTTGGAGGTTGAGATGACCTCTGAGAGGTTTGAATCTCTGGTGAGTCACTGACTTCCGTTTCGGGTTTTGTCCTTTCCTGCTTGTTGTGGTACTTAGTCTGTGGTAGGCACAGAAATTTAACCTCAGAGACAGGCACCACACCTGTCCCTCTTCCCTTCTGAAAACCTGTCAAGTAAATAGTTTCGGCCCTGAATTTCCTTTTCCAAATGCATGGCAATACAAAACTCTGAGTCAGACCTTTTTGTAGGGTTTCTTGCCTACTACCAGCGGCCAGCTGAGGGTTCATTTGGCAGGCTGCTGGTGAAAGGCAGCACCTCAAAGCTAACCTGGCATTGGTGGTGATGAGTGTTGTGCCCGCTGAGCCCTGAGAAGCAGCCAGCGATGGTGCCACCAGCATCGTGCAATTTCTTGTCCCCGTAACTCAATCCATATTTCCAGCCTCTCCCATGTATCTGCTACTTGTTGCAGATGCACAAGAATCTAAAGACTCTCTCAGCTTCCTTAGGACGGGCACAGGTTACCAACAAATCTCTGTGGTGTTGGGAAGGTGCATCGTGGGGTTTCCTTTGTGTTTTGGGACCATGAGACACCTCCTTCCCCCAGACACCCCCTGAGTCAGCAGGGTGAGCACCCTCCCGTCCACCTCTGCGCTGGTGTTGGGACCGTGTAGCCTCCACTGCTGCTTGGACATTGTCCGTGCCAGATCCACAGTTACCTCTGGGGAGCGTTTCCCTGACTTTAGAGCAAGAAATGGCCACGTGAAATGAAATCAAACACGTCCCTGAGCGAGTTAGGTGGGTTCTGGGCAGCTGCAGGGCCGGTGGGGTGATGTGCAGGAGGAAGAGGAGGGAGGATCGTGCCAAGCTCCATCTACCTGCCTGGTGCAAAGGGAGGGGGACCCCAGAGACTCTGCCTGGTGCAAAAGGAAGGGAACCCCGGAGACTCTCCCACGTGTCTTGGCTCTTTGGTTCTGATTTTATTTATTTTGCGGGGAGTGAGCAAGCCCCAAGGAGAGACAGTGGCATGCAGAGCTGTATTTCTGTCTCCTGCCTGCTTTCTGGTCTCCTTCCTTACCTCTGCGGGTAAACGCTGGCTCTTTAGTGGCAATGACTGCATCTATTATGCAAGGCTGAGGAAGTGGTGAAATAACAGCATGAGAAATGTGCTCGAATGAGTATTCAAATGCGAACATAACGAGTGCAGTCAGTGTAGCACCGAGTCCTGAGGGACGTGGGAGCTTTGGTTCGACTTTTATTTCTTTAAAAAGAAAGCCTTAACCCTCCCACCCCCTGGGTATTATTTTCAAATTAATTACTCTCATTACATTAATTGTGTGAGTGCCTGTTCCATTTTCCCCCCTTTTCAGTGGGTTAGGCTAGAACAGGGCTGCTAAAAATATAAAACCTAGGAATCACACAGCAACAATTAATCCAGAAAAAGGAAGGCTATTGCTGCACACACTGTCCTTGTTTAACAGATAATAAATAACAATTAATAAATGATCCTGTGTTGGAGCACTCCCTCCCCCCAGATGTAATGCTGATAAATTTCTCCCTCGCTTGGGGGTTAGGGAACGCCGGCTGTTTAAAGGCAAACTACAAATCTAAAATGAAAATTGAGTTCTGCCTTGTCATATGGCTCAAATGCCCTCCCGTCTCGGCTGGGCTGGGCATTCATCGCCATCGTGATGTATGTTTTAATTTACCTAGTATATGTTATTAGATTATAAGCCCCTTAGGGCAGGGATCTCATGTTTTATACCTCTAAAGCACTGCACACACCTATTGAACTATATAAATACCTTTTACAAAATGAATTTGTCCTCCTGCTGTGAAATCCTGCCATGCCTCCTGGTTTGCATAAATATCCTGGGACACACAGCAGGTCTGTGGCCATTTGGACAGGGGGGCTCCCGTGGAAATTCTGGTGGTGCCCATGTCCCCACTGCTGTGACAAACCTGGCTGTGCCAGAGAGGGGAGAAAGGTCCGAGGGATTTCAAATTTGGGTTTTTTTTAGTTTGAGTCTTTTTCTGGGTTTGGTTTGGTTTTCTTCCAAAAACTGTGGTATTTTCTAATATGTTTGAAAGGGGAGATGCTGGAAGCCTGATACACTGGGAATTCAGTGAGTGTTTCATGTCTTGGTTCCATTTCTTCAGTGCTGTGTTTTGTGGGGCTTCCCAGGAGAGCTGGAGTTCTCCTTCCCTTGGTGTTTTCCCCATGTTTTACCCTCACTCTGAAATGTCACCAGCAATGGGTGACCCAACCCACTGGATTTTCACTTCTCCTGTGTTTTCTTTCTTTTTTTTTTTATTTATCCTGCTGCTTAAATTTCTGTTTTAATGCAAAACATCCCTCTTATGCCCCTGGTGCTGTAGAGCAGAGCCTTGTCACTGAGGAGTTTCATGCCAGTGTTCAGTGCAACGCAGTGGGAGATGAGCTCAGTCACTGCTCATCGTCAGGTATTTCTGCCCAAATTCTGGGTGCAGTAAATGAGTGTACAGGCAGCTGCCCATCCATATAGGTTGTGTGGTCTGGACTCATCTACACTGATTTAATCCTCACCCCCAAGTATCTAGCAATTAATTCCTCTGCCAAGCTCACAGCTTCTGCTCAAGTTACAAAATCTCTTGGTGAGAAACATCCAGGCTGCAAACACTTGATCATCTACTGTATGTCACAAATTGATTTTCATAGACTCAAAGAATATCCTGAGTTGGAAGGGACCCACAAGGATCATTGAGTCCAACTCCTGACCCTATACAACCCCAAGCTTAATGAGGCTTTTGGGTCTTTACATTAATATGCATCTCTGTTCTGGTCCAAACTGTTGGAGCTTCTTTTCTTTTTATTCATTTATATTGAATTATTAAGAGGAACAGGCAGACAGATTCATGTCTCTAAGCTTTCTTCTCTGGCCAGTGCCAAATGCAGGCATTGTGTCCCTAACATAGAAGTGCTAACTCAAAAAAGTGCATTAGTTTGTTCTCATTAAATCAAAATATTTATCATTAAAGCACAGGAATCTGGAGTTAATCCCTGACTTAAGTGGAGGTGTTTGCTATTTACACTGGTTTAAATGTCATAAAACTTACCAGGTGCTCATATCTCCATGCTCCCAGCAAAAGAACATCACAAGGAATGACTGATTGCCCAAACTACTAATAGAATATGCAGAATTTCCTACTGTGTGAGAAGGGCAGAACAAAAGGTGAGCCAAGGGCTAAGTGGGATTAGGTGGTAAAATATTATTGCTCGCCCTGCGTCTGTGAATATGACTCATGTGGGTATGATATTCTGGAAGGGCTGAGCTTCCCAGTGCAGAACTGGAGCCTGTTTTCCATGGGTGGATCTCAGAGGAGGGTTGAAGGAAGCTCAGCCACAACAGGATGGGGGTTGGACACAACCCTGCTCATCTCCAGCCCTCAGCAGAGCTTCTCTGCTGCATCAGAAATGTTGCTCCCGGTGCATCCTCAAATCTTGGGGATCCTCTGTGCTAGAGGGGACACCTCCAGCCAGCAAGACAGCACATTGCAGTTGGATAATTAAATAATCCTAGGGGTGTTTTGAGGGGATTTTCACAGTAGTTTCTATTTCTAAACTCCAGGCTGCTCTTAACTAATGTCCTGGCTGCTGTCTGGAAAGCAGCAAGGGAGGAAACAGCACTGAGATCTTTCCTTCAGCCCAGACACTGCCAGCTCTGTAGGAACTCAGCCCCAGGACCTGTTCCTTACTTTCTGACGTCTTCTGCAGCGGGAGGACGTGGACTGGGGTGCATGCAAGGCCCGTGTGTAATGTCATGGGAGCGCTCCAGAGTGTTCTGCTTCCCCCAGGGCTTTGTGAGGGTTTATGTGGCCAACCCGTGATATCGCTGCGCTCACCAATCCTCTGGAGTGAGATCAGCATCCCTGCTGCTGGTATTGGAGGAGAAGTGTTTCCTTTGGTACTCGTGATGGACACAGCTGAGCAGAGCTCTGCGTGATACCCCACAGCTGCTTCTTTCTGTTCAGTCCCTTGTAAACAGCTCTGTTCCAGCTGGATGTCCTGCCTCTGGACACTGCAGCACGTGTCCATGGGATGTCACTGGAGCTGCTCCTGGTGGGGATGCTGGGTGAGGGACAGCAGGCTGGGCCAGCTCCATGTGCTGGCCCCAACCACGTCACTGCTTGGCCCTTCATGAACCAGGCAGAAAATGATTAATTAGTTCTCGCTTGGCTCCAGCTCACCCTTCAATCTGTGTGTGCCTTGGAAAACTGTGGACAGACCTGGCCTGAAACCAGGGAGCCTGGAGACAAATTGAGGAGACGGGGAAACACAAAGCAAAATACGATCCAGTAAAACAAAGGAACAATATTTCCCAACTTCAGATTGTTAGAAAGGCTCATTTGGGATTTGGTTTGGCTGGGAGTGATGGTGAACCACCTCCTCTCCAGCTCCAGGCCGTGGGCAGATGTCCTCTTCTGGCTCCAGCCATCCCCAGTGGGGCTGCAGCACTGCAGCTGTTGGGAGTTCCCATGTATTGTGATTCTGATGGTGGAAAAGGTCTTGAGAGGGTGCATTTCTGGTGATGCCCTGAAAGCCACCCTCCCCAGCCTTGCTTCCATCTCAGGCACATTTTGGAAGCACCAACACCACTGACACCTGTGTGACCATTCCTGAATTATTTGCATGTGTTGGCTGTTGCCTGGAAAGAGCTTTTTCTCCTCTTTTCTGTGATTGCATTTTGCTTCATTCACATGTGTCTCTACTGCTTCCCCCAGGAAGGAAACATCAGGTGGGTTCAATGCCCCAAACCAGCTGGGACAAGAGCCAGGGCTGGGGCAGAGACCCCTCTGGTAGTGGGATCACCCCCCGAGTCATTGGTGACCACGGAAGGCTGATGCTTTGCACAGCACCAGTGTCTGGGCTTCACCGAGGGTCTGCTGAGACCTCCACAGTGTCCAGGGTGAGGAAGGTGTGAGTTCCAGTGTCACTGGGCTGAGGCTAGAGGTGGCTGTGGTTTCTGATCATTCTGCCTGCAAAGCAAGGTCCAGTGCTGCAGGGATGGGCAACGTAATCCCAAGTGCCTAGAGCTACCCTCATCCTCCATGGACTGTGGCTGTGCCCTGTCCTCTTGAAGAGTTCTTCTCATTGCCTCTCACCTCTTCTTCAGGTGTGATGGAGTTTAGATCTTCATTTTACGAGTCAGGAAAGCACAGAAATTCAGTTATTTCACATAGTGAGGAAGTCATGGAAAGGGAAGGTCATGTTTCTGTGCTCCAGGCACCATCGAGGCCCTCTGGTCTGAAGAGAGAGAGGTGATGCACAACAAAGGTTCCTGCTGCCTCTGGGGCTGGCATGTGGGGGATGAGGCACCTCAGCCCCTACCCAGCACAGATTTGGGGTCAGGCTGGCAGCCAGGGTCTGTAGGAGCAGACCTGCTAGAACTGCACCCACATGGCACTTGCAACCCTGGGTGCTGGATCTCTGCCCGCACAGACACACAGCAGCTGCAGCAGGAGCTGCTCCCAGGGGTGCCTGAGCCGGCCAGGGATGCTTTGGGCACGACGGTGCACCCTGACTCCTTGTCCCGGGGAGGGAGCAGAGCAGCTGGTGTCATGTCTGGTGTGTCTCCGTGCCTCGCTCTCTGTTCTCTGCACTGCTTTGACGCCACGCTGAGGCCGGTCCTGAGGGAGACGTCTGTCAGCCGGCAGGGCGAGCTGGGATGGAGGCTGCAGGAGGATTTGTGTGCTGCTTCCCGGCTTTACCAGGGGAGAAGCCAGGGATGGGCAAGCACCTAAGCCTCTGTGAGCTCTCACACCCTTTGTGTTCGCCTGCAGAGACTTGAGGAGGCTCCCCAAAGGCAGGAAGGTGGTTTTTTTTCGGAGGAGGTGCTGTTTACTTCGGCGAGGTTGTTGAGTGTGGGATTTTACCGTCTCTGAGGATGAGCGTCCGGCGTGGCATTGTTCCCGCAGCCCGGCTGAGCGCTCGCAAGCCTGCTGCAGGCTGTACTAAAAATAGGATGTGAACATCATCCCTCACCACCACCAATCAGTGGCACGGCACAGCGCAGGGACAAGAGCCCGCTGCTCACAGCTGCCTCTTCCCTCGGCTCCCAGGCTGCCCACAGCCCCGGACCCGCTGGAGAAGGGGGATGGTTCTCCTGGGAGAACACAAGACTTTCTCATTTTGCTGCCCCCAAAACTCTGCCCCGGCTGCTTATGTTGGATGAAGCAGCAGGGAAAGGGCTGCAAGGGAAAGTGAAGAGTGAGATCATTTCCAGGGGTGTAGCCAGAGGTCTTATCTGTGGTGTCAGTGAGCATATTTGGTTATGAACAAGTAGGGTGAGGTTTGCTGCTCTCATCTGCAGGAGAGCCAGTTTTTCCAACATGCTGCCATAACATGGAGTCTCCAAGACCCTGTCCCCTTTCCCAGGAGCATAATTTGGAGGCCAGGTTTTGGAAAAACTAGCCAGGGGGGCTTAATTTGACAGTATTTTTCTAATATGTGCTGTTAGGCATCACTGAGTTGCAGATCATTTGCAGTAGCAAAGGGCAAAATCCATTTTTTTCTTTCTGAGACGAGTAGACTCAAAACTGTTATTCCTCTACCATAATTGTTCTGTCGATAGCACTTTACAGAATATTTACAAGATCTAGTAAATGCCATAAAGTACCTATAATCTTAGACAAATACAATATACAAGCCATTGCTTCAGATGCAAGAATCTTTGCTAGAAATGTAAATCAAACCTTTGCTGAGCCTCAGAATATGGGAGATAATATTTAGGTTTTATTAGGTTTCATTTCTATAACTTCTTCACTTTCCAAGGTTGGGCTAGGAGTAGATGTGCCAAAATCCTAAGGGGGAACCTGTAATTACAAGATTCACAGCCTGTTTATGCAGGCTGATGAAACCTGAATAGATCTGACAGCTACTGCCTTCACTTCCAAACTTATGACTGTATCTCCCACCCCTGGAACACAGGGAGTTTTATCTGTTGTTCATAGCAGGGTGATGCTGTAGTGGTTTACTGTGCAAGACGGACCCTATAGGCATTTTTCCCTGATGGTGAAGGTGGGAAAGGGCCACCTCCCTTTGCTGTCCCAGTGACTGGGGTGATCCACTTGCTCTCCTTTATTTGTGTTGTCTGGGAAGCTGTTCCAGCCTGGGAAGGTGTTCTGGCAGGTTCAGTGGGTGCAGTGCTCTGATCTCTCCCTGACCATGTGTGTCATTTCCATAACCCCCAATGGAAGTTCGGGAATCAGCACCCACCCCAGAAACACTCAGCAAAACCAGCTGAAGCCAAAAGAGGTCAAAGGATCCCAGAAGACTTGATGGATGTACTCAGGAGAGTGCCTTTCCATGGGCCTCTTGGGTTTTGTTTCAGGTGCTTTTAAGCCTTTAAGGTTTTACTGTCTCAGGAGACCACGAGGGAAGGACAAACCCCTGGGAACTCTCTCTGACCCCCCTCCAGGCAGGAATTACAGTACTGTTATAAAAGCAACTAAAAGCAAAGCTGCTCTTTGCTGCTAACCCCATTCTCCATGGCCTGCACCACGCTGCAGCTGCCAGGGCTCTCTGCCTAGATTTTGACTAGATTTGGTGTTTGAAGACTTCCAGATGTCAGGATGCAGCTGAGAGCTGGAGCTCCATCCCTGCAACCTCCAGCACCAGAGCTGTGCTCCTGTCCCAGCTGTGGGGCGGCCACAGTATTCCAGCCCAAACAGATCCATTTGGGGATAAAGGGACAGAATACATCCTGGGCTGACGCTGCCAAATTTGGATATTTTGCAGCTCCCATGAGAGGCAGAGCAGAGACATTTAGGTCCCTGGTTAGTGTCTAGAGTGGCAGTGCAGCTCCTCCACTCTTCTTCCCAGGAAATCGGTTCCTGCAAAGCCACTTCCATGTTCAGCTGGGCGCTGACAGAGAGGTGACCCCTCTCCGACTTTCCCAGCAGTTTTTCCTGGAGCAAGAAGGATCCTGTCCAACTCCCATGTTGGATGCTTTTGGAAAATCCATGCAGGAATCCCAGTCGCCCCAGCTCCACCCAAACCTTACTATTCACAAGGAAATACCTTTCACTAAACTCCTTCACCCTGGGGAGCCTCTCCACCCTCAAACACAGGAAGGGAATGTTTTTTCCCCCATTCCCTGGCCTTTTTCTTGCCCTGGGGGTCCCCTTCATGCATTACCCCCATCAGTGCCTTTCAATTCAAATCCAGTTCCATCCCCTCACTCTCGTGCTGTATCAGTATCCTGGGATGGCTCCCTGCGAGCAACAGGCTCTGCTGAGCCCCATCCACGTGCTTTCTGTTCCTCCAAGTTATGTCAGAAGTAAAATAACATTATCTCATTGCATTACATCTCACCGTGCCAGGGGCTCTGTGGCTTTATGGAATGTCAGAGCAATAGCCAAGGAAGAGCTCTGTGCTGAGAGGTGAACAATGGGCATTTAAAAAAATCACCATTTCTTTTGTATTAACCGAATACTTTAACAGGATCCTTCTCACCCTTTTAAAACACTGAGTTTCCTGTGGAGCAATTAACATTCCCTAAATGACAGGAGCTGCGAGTTGGATCTGTGGAAATGGATGCTAGTCGAAAGGCATATTATACTAAAAGGTTGGTTTGGTGGTTGTTTTTTAAAGGGAGGATGTTTTCTATTAATTATCTTTTATATACTCAAACACTGTCTCCCATTACTCTTCCAAGTCAGGGACAGTGAGAGATGTGTCAGGGCTGGGGAACAACACACAAGCTGTAAGATTAATTGACACTTAGGAATCAGATTGTGATGAATAGATCTCAGGCTCCCGAGGAGATCCATCTTCTTTAGGGTGCATTTAGGGCTCGTGCTGCCTTTAATATATGCAATGAAGCATCTTTACCTTGCATATGATACTGCTGCTAACCCCATGGCATGACATCCTCGCTGTGTATGGCTGGCTGGTGATAGGATATTTTACAGTCCACCGGGTAGTGGTATCTTGCTTTTTTAGGCACTTTTTAAAGCACTAAAGCACAGTGTACATGAATCCAGTGGCCAACAGCCTAAGGGCTTCTGAACCTCCGCAGGGGCCAAAGTTTTTCTCTTTTCTTTCCCACTCTTCAACATAGATACGTATTTCATTTCAAGTGTAAGAGACGCTGTCACCCTCAGGCAAAGTGCCCCCTCCCCAAAGTACTTCTTAATCAGGCTGTTTTCTCAGTTCCACGCTCAAAGCCCCGCAGATGCTGCGGTGGAGGCGATTACAGGTTCATTAGCTGTGAGAGCCAGGCGGGAGGGGCTGGATTCAGGCTGGGGAAGAAGGACGCAGGGCATGGCTGTCAAGGAGAAAGCAGAAAAATTGGTGCCCTCAACGTGTAAATCCACATTGATTCAGAGCAATGCGGGGGTGAACCTGCAGGGATAAAGCCCGGTGGGAGGCTGGTGTGGGGCACGCCTTGGTGACCTGCCCTGGCATCCTCAGCACTTGGCCAAGGCAGGGCTTGGCTTGTCCTTTGGGATATCTTTTGGATCTTTGGAGTCGTACCCAGCCCTCCCTGGCGGTGAAATTGGGGATAAAGGGGGAGGGAAACCATACTGGTGCCATCTGCCTCTCTCCACAGGCACATAGCAGCTTCTCCCGTCCTCTCCCAGCTCTGCTCCACACACCAATTACTTATTCCGCTGTGTACTTTCCTGTAACTACCCCTTTGAAAAACAAATAAGCGGTTGAAAACAAACACATTTAGCCAGCCGTTTACATGGCACTTGACAAACACAGATTACAGCATGTTCCTGCCCCCAAAGACTTTACAGTCTGAGGAAGGCAACACAAACATAAACCAGCAGATCCTGGGAGGAAGGGCTGAGGCAGCTGATGATGATGTGCCTGAAGGAGGGAGGATGGGAAGAGAGAGGAGAGGTTCCTCCTGGCGTTTGGGAAATTCCGGGATGGAGACCATATGTGGCTCTGCCAGCCTGGTGAGCAATACTGGCTCCCTCAGCACCAGCTCCTCACCCCAGCCTGTGCCTCAACAGCTTTAAAGCACTTCGGCTTTGAGGCATTTTTAATTGTTTGTTCGGATATTTTCAAGTGTGTGAAGATGATTTGACTTTCTTTGGTCCTTGCCCTCCAAGGGACACACCAACATCCTTTCCTGCCCTGCGGAGGGGACAAGGATAGAACAGAAACCTGATGGCTTGGAGAAACAGAGGGCAGTAAATGCCCAAGAGAGACACCAGAGGAGGCTGGAAAAGCAGCCTCTCGGCACTCTCTGTGCGAACCCAAGGGGGTCTCTCCGCACGCAGGGATTGCTGCTGAAAGGGGATGTTGCATCCCCAGCATATATTTTCTTTTTTAATAACGTTGTGCTTTAAAATCCAGCGGTGACAAGGAGGGAGGAGAAGGGGATAGAGCATTTCAGCATTAACACTGCTCTTCTGTTCGTAATAACATGGTGGTACTTTTAGGAGTGTCTCGGAGCTTAAGGGGTGAAAGGTGAAGTTATCTTTCAAGAACAGCACTAACACTACAGAGCTACTTAATGCGAGCTGGGAATAATATGGGGCCGCGAGTTTAACCGGACAATGTTGTACTGGGCTGGTTTCATCCTGCCTGCGTTGGATTGTAGTGTTTTCCCATTCAGTCAGGGGTTTAGTGGTTTTTTTTTCCCCCCTCCCTTTCTTCCCTTCTCTCCCTCCCCCCTTCGCTTAGACCCAATTAGCATCTCTGCTGCTCGGCTGATGCAGCCTTGGCTGCTTCTGCTGCCAGGAAAAGCACTGGGCTCTCTCCTGCAGCGGTGGCTGGGGTTGCAGTGCCCTTCTGCCAGCTCCTGGAGTGCCAGCGTGGATGCCCAGAGCTTGCTCGGGATGTGTGTGCCTTCATCATTCACACTCATGCTGAATCTTTTCCTCTCCCAGCAGCTGTGCTGTGGGAGGAGAGCAGAGGCAATTCCTGCTGCAGGGGCTTTGGTACAGGAGGGAAGCTCTGCAATGCTTTCCCTGTTTATCATTTTTGCCCTGTTTCCCATGGCACGGTGCACAGAATGCCTCCAGCCCCTCTCCCTCGGCCCAGGTGAGGCTGATGGCTGCGAGCAGACCCTTCCAGAGGTGTGTGGGAGTGCTGCTCTGGACAGGGATCTGAGATTTTGCCCTTCTCCCTCACTCTGGAGAATTTATCTGCATCATCCATTGCTGTCTTGGCAGACTGAATAGGTGCTTTTGTAAGCAGCCTGATGTTTCTTAGGGCTGGGGCAAGTCAAAATCTTGGGTATTTTTCCATCTCCCTGCCTTGGACATGAAACAAGTGAAGGAAAAGCCCAGTAATGCTGCCTCCTCCTTACAATACTCCTTTTCTCGTTTTTATTTAGCACCTGGCCAGCCCAGGGCAGGTTGTAGGAAGCACCATGCTGTGGCACAGCCTGGATGGAGCGGCATTTGTTGAGATGGATGAGGCTTTCCATGAAAAACAAGGGCTCTGTTTTCAAACTTCAGGCCACATTTAAATCTGAAGGCTCTGGGCAGTGGAAAACAAGCTGCTCCTTGAGCTGGAGCTTGCCACAGACATTGAAATTCCCTTGGTTGGTGCCAGCACCTGGCAAAGCAGATTGGTCATGGCTGGGAGGGATGAGGAATGGTGGGGAATGATGGACAGCATGTCGTGAGAGCATGAGCAAGGATTCACATCAGAACTTTACACTTGTTTTACCCTAAAAAATCCTGGAGATCCTATTTCTATAGCTTTTCTGTGTTATTTTTAGACTGGCTCCTAAAGAAGTGTGGCTTAGGTGATTCACTCCTTGTGCTCGGCTGAGACTGGTTGTCAAGCCTGACCTATTCCCTGCTCAGCTTAGGGTTTTGCTCCACTGGGATGGGACTGAAGGAGTTGGATCTCAGTGATTTTAACGACACGTTTCGTAAAAGTTGGTGAGCAGGTAAAGGAAAGAGACTTGAATAGTAGAAGAGCAGGGCTGCAGGGTGGGTTCTGATGGTGTGAAACATCAGAGGATCCAGCTGGGGAAGGAGATCTTAAACCCAAGCAGAAAATACAGCCACGTTATAAAATATTAGGCACCAGAGAATCTATTCCTGGCTAAGGTTTCTCTAAGTGCAGTGACTGATGTCTGGAAAAGGATGGTCTCAGAAGCTTCTGCTGTGGTCAGGACATTCACATCTGTCTCCCTTCTGGATTCTTTAGTGTCTGCTAAGGGGTTGAACCCACAGTCTGCCTTAGATAAAATGCCAGGCAATGAGACATGACGCATAGGAAATCAGGCTTCATTAGTTCTCCTCCTGGAGGAATTACTTTCCTGTGCCAGTGGGATAATGTATGTTCAGCAGGTGATCACCACCTTGGGACCCATCTTGGCCAGTCTTCAAGCATAACCCTCTGTCCTGTGATCCAGATGTGACCCAACCACATGGTGAGACAGTCCTGGGACTTCTGGACGGGGAGTAAAACCAACAGTGCTGAGAGAAAAAGCAGTTGGCACAACTTTCAGTGTCCTGGAGCAGCAAGGAAGGTGTTGGCTGATTTACTGCTCAGCAGTTTGGCTTTGTATGCTTTGAAACCACCTCCTTCCCTTGTTCTGTTGGCTTCTTCAAAAGAAAACCAGACCAAACACTGGGAAGGTACCAAGCTGCGACCCCAGAGTGTGGGCAGCATTGGTGGGCTGAGTTTTACTGGAAAACTGGGGCTTTGCTTCTTCAGACTCTCTGTGCTAGAAAGCAGGGTAGCCAGACAAATATTTGTTCACTGACTCCCTTCTTCCTCTTCTCTGCACAGCAGGGACTGTGTGGTTTTGATTTCAGTGTATTTTGGGAACGTGCCTTTCCCACTGGCACCCTGCAGCAGCATCCCAAAGCTGAGAGGTTGTGAGCAGTCAAACTGCTCTATTGCATGGAACTAAAAGCAAAGTGCTGGAGGAGGAACAGCTGCAGTCGGCTGGAAAGGTCCCCCAGAGCAGCCAGGCTGCAGTGGTAGGATATAGCTCCCAGATGGAAGAAGTAATGAAGGAGAATATCATGGAGTTTTAAAGCTTTGAGCCTCCACTTGCTGCAAGAAGAGCACATGACAGGTTTGGAGAACAGCCCTCTGTCATCTCCTCTTGCCCAGCTTATAGATATTCCTTTGCTACCCAGTGCCAGGAGTAAATTTCTGCGGTGACAGCTAAGGAATCTGGTTGGGATGAAACTGCCCCGAAGGAAGCACAAAACCCACACAGCATCAGTGTCCGTGGGGCAAGGATGTCCTGTGTGCCTTCCTGCAGCGTTGGTGATTCCCTGCAAGGCTTCTTGGGGCCAGCATAGAAATACCACCCCTCTTCCTCACCAGAATGTCTTTGTCAGCATCATGGTGCTTAGCCAGAGGCTCATGATCAGAGCCATTTTCTCCTTGTCTGCCTGTGCCTTGGGATTTTCAAAAGCCCCGGGGCTCAGCCTTGCTCTGGGCTGTGGTATCTCCTTGGTGCAATAAATGCCACCAAAAGAGAAGAGAGAAGAGGTTCTGGCTGCTCCTGCTCCCAGGTGATGCTGCAATGGAAGCAGGATCCTCATGTCCTGGCAGTGCTCCAGGGGCTGGGCAGCTTTTGCAAGGAGGAGGAAGAGACTTTGGCTCTTGTGCCTGATGCTGCTGAGAGATATCAAATCTCCTCACACAGCTGCAGTTTGGATAATCCCTCTGATGCTTCCTCCTACCTGCAGCTGGCTTTTAATGAGCCGAGGCGACAGCAAACTACATAATGAAGGACAAAGTCTAATTGAGGCTTGATCTTTACGTTGCCAGACTGTGTTTTGTGGCTGTGAACCCCATGCCAGGCTCTGCCTCATCTGCTTGTCCTTGCCGATGGGATGAGATGAGATGCTGCCTCAGGAGGGCCTGTGGCAGCGCTGAGCAGCTTAAGGCAGATTAGGATCTTAATTCTTCAGAGAATGATCTTCTGATCTCTTTCCCTCCCTGCCAGTCAGCAGCAGCTCTGCAGCCCCACAGCTCAGCTTTCCACCTTGGAGAGGTGCAGAGATGCGCTGGCAGGGGAGCCCAGAAATCCATGGTTTGAGATGCACATCAGAAATGAAAGTCATGTCCCCAAATCCGAAGGTCCTCGAGTGCCATGTGGTGTTGCTGACCCGCAACTGCGAGTCAGAGGGGGTGGATGGTGGAGTTTGCCATCCCAGCAGGACACCAGCCGGGCTGAGTTAGCCTCCTCCACCAGCCTGGTGGTCAACCATCCTGCTCCTCCATTTCTGGAGGTGCCTTACCTATCAGGGAAAAGCAGAAAGATCAGGCCTTTGGCCAAGGAATGAGTGACTGGGATTGCAGGGGAGAGCTGGGAGTTCCTCCCGCGTGCAGCTGCTCTCTCTGGTGGCATCTGAACTCTGGGGAGCTCCATGGAGCAAAACTGCCACATACGGAATGGGAAAATTGCAGATACTGTGTAGACCGGGGAGGACAACTCAATGAAAAGGATTTTGATGGAAAAAGATGTCTGGAAGAAGTTTTAGTGAGCAAATGCAGCATGAAGTGCTCTGTAGGAAGATGACAGCAGATGGCTGGGATGTTGCTATTCATATCCCTGGATGGGGACTGGCTGGCTTTGGCCAGTGGCTCTGCGCAGCCCCTTCCATGTCTTTCCATCTCTTGTCTTGTACCTGTCAAGCCCTGACAGTGAAGGGCCTTTATTTTATTATCTTGTATCTAATGAGGAAAATGGCACAGGCAGCCGTTCTGAACACGTAACACCTTCCAAATGATGCCTTTGTGTTGAGCTCATCACAAGTGCAGGTGATCCTGGCATGTAAACCCTGTTCTGCCTGGTCAGTGAGCAGTGTTTTGGATATGGGCAAAGGGGTCCCATCTCCAGGAGCGCAGGTCTGATGAGGAGCAGCTGAGGGAGCTGGAGGGGCCTCAGCCTGGAGAAAAGGGGGCTCAGGAGGGACCTTCTCACTCTCTACAGTACCCTGAAAGTAGTTTGTAGACAGATAGAAGTCCATCTCCTCTCCCATGGAAAAGGGACAGGGCAAAAAGAAACCACCAGGGGAGGTTTAGATTGAAGAGTAGGAAACTTTTCTTTACCAAAACGGTGGTCAGGCACTAGAACAGGCTGCCCAGGGAAGTGATGGAGTCACCATTCCCAGAGGGATTTTAAAAGACATATAGATGTGATGCTTAGACACATGGTGGTGGACTTGTCAGTGCTGGGTTAAAGCTTGGACTCAACGATCTTAGAGGTCCTTTCCAACCTTAATGATTCTATGAGATTTGTTTTACCCCTTGTTTCTGAGTCATAGACCAGCATACTGGTATCTGTATAATCCCACTGTGGACCCAGAGAGGTTTGGGGTTGAGGGGGCAGAGGGCTGTGATGACATTTAAAGCTGTCCCCAGCTGCTCAAGGGATGTGACCATCATTCTTACGTCCTGGCAGCTTGCTGGGTCCTCGCCATGAACCCACAGCAAAATAAACAGACTGCTTACCCCATCCCTCTCCTGCTTGGATCACAACTTTTGATTTTGTCATAAAGCTGCTTGACTTGATTGAGAGCGCCATAATAATGATACTTAGAGAGGAGGTTTCATCCAGCCGTCTGAAATTGAGGTCCAACGATCCCCATTAATGAGCCTTTTATTGCGCCCATCTGGCTGCTGCAGGAATGTTCCTGTCGCTGAGGCTGGAGCAGGACCTTGCTGGCACATGGCTGCACCTCATTGACTCTGGATGGCCCTGAGGGCCCCAAAAACCTCTGAAGCTTGGGTGCTGCATGACCTGGGCACTGGGTCTTTGTCTCCCTTCGTGGAGCTCCTAGTGAGAGGCAGACTTACAAGGTGGAAATTACTCCCAAGACTTCCCCAGGGGAGGATGGTGTGGGTGTTACTGCCATTGCTCTGGTTGGATTAACATGTATTTAAAAAACAGAAAAGAAAAAAAAAAATCTTGTCACTGCTGGTAACTTGCATGCATCCTCACTCTCATCACAAGCTGGCAGCAGCAAGGCTGGGTTTAATTTCAAGGCTACTGGGCTGGATTTTTTGAGACTTCAATGAATCTCCTTTGTTTTATAAACTATCCAGGGTTTTTTTGTATTCCTGCTGTTAGTCCTCTCAGCTCCCCAGGGTCTGCACACGAAGAAAGTATCTCCTGTTCAGAAGATTTATTTTTTTTAAATTCCTTTAATCCTCCTCCTCCACAGTGGGGTGTTTGTCACCTCGCTGGGGACACGGGTGCCACATGCTGTCAAGGACCCAAAATACAGGTGTCAGGTGTAGTGAGGTTGATGGAGAGCAGAAAGGGGTGCTGCTGTGGGGGGTCAGCTGTCAGTAGGCGAAAGTGCAAACTTGTGAGTGCTGCTGAGGAGAAAGAGCAAAAAAAAAGAGAAAAAAAGCAAAGGCAGGCAGAAATGGCTTTTCTTTGCTGAACATGTTGTTTGACTGGAGGCTGAGGGAGGTGGTGGAGATGGTTCATGCTCCCCCACAGCACCTCAGGTGCAGCAACACTGGGGCTATGAGTCCCTGCTCAGCCACAGCAGCTCTGGCAAATGCTGCACTGAATTCTGCAGTTCCCCCAGCAGCTCCTGGCCCAGGCTGGCACCATGGTGGGGCATGTCCATCCATCCACGCTGTTTTCTGAGCTCATATCTTCTGGCACTTGAGAGTTCCCATGGTATCTGGGTGAGGGATCACTTTTGCACTTTCACAAGCCTTGGAATTGTGCTGATCATGAGTCATTTGCAAAAAAGCCCCGACCGTGCTTGTGCTCTGAGTGGTTTCTGAGCACAGCTGTCTCCTCTCCTCGGGCACTGCCATCCTCCCAGCTCTTCTCTCCGTTTCTCCGGAGGCTGCTGGGCCCAAACCAAATGAAGCCCATGGAGAGGCTCCTTGTCCACAGGATTTGACTTGGCCCCTTTGCAAAGAGAGCTCTGGACCAAACTGAGGTTGCCTGACAGGTCAGGGATCTGGAGCAAATACTTTGGTAAAGGCCCATTTTCACTCCTCTGGTTGTATTCTTTCCCTGCCCTGTCCTCGAGGGATTGCAGGGTAAACCCAAACTCACCCCTCTTTAGGATCAGGGTGCTCCATAACCCTGGATCCAGCTGGCAGTGAGGACACCACAGAACAGAGGATACCACAGAGGCTGCTGAGATACTTCTGCTGCTGATACACACAGAAGCTGCCAATTCCCCATCAGACAGGACAAACGGACTATAATGTGCAGCATCTCTCAGATGACCACGCTCCTGGCTGGCATCTTTGCTCAGACTGTACCTGCCACTGTGACAGCCTGATGGGCATGTGGCATTATAATAGGATTTGCTCCATGTCTATAAACTGTTATCCTAAATATCATCCCAAATCCTTTGATGCCCAGTGACAACCTGTCTCTTTAAATCTTTTCCCCCCTCCTGAATAAAGCAGCGTGCTCTGAAATCATTGGGAATTCCACGTATCCACCATATAATTGGATTATATTTTATATGTCTCCTAAAATAATGATATAGTTACATCTTATTCTAACAATGAAGCGACTCAGACCGGAGCAGGGGCTGTGTGTTATAAATAATGCTGCCAAGCTGGTTGGGATTATCAGCAAAAGAACTTGTTAGCCTCTTGGAGAGCAGATGCTTAATTAGAGCTGGGTGACACAGATGGGTGCCTAATAAGGGGGAAAGACCCATTTTGGTCTTTGAAGAGTACTGGGACCAATCAGGATGGCTTATGCCACCTTATACTTAATTACTTGCCCAGCAACTTCTCCTCTAGCCTCCAGTTAGGAGCCCTTGGTCCAACTCCATCAGCATCCTCTATGATGAATATTAGGTATTAGGTAAGATGAATGTCAGGTTGGGGTCAGGTTCAGATACTGCATTTTGTGTTTCCAGAGGGCTGATAATGTTTTGGGAATAACTCTCCCAAAGGCCACATGCAGGGGATTAGGGTTGGGGCATGACGGAGTTGAAGGGATCCCTGTGGGAGTGGAAAGGGAATGCATTTGAAGACTAAACAAGGCACTTTCTTTGATCCAATTCTCTATTTCCATAGAGAATGGCTACAAGAAGCAAAGTTATAATCTTGCCAAAATTTGAGGTGCTTGGTGATAGAATTGGGGTGTTGACATGATGTTGCAAGACAGGGCTTGTGACATTTCAGATGCATAATCCATATTTCTGCCTCTTTAGGTTCAGTTTGGGACTCTAGATTCAGGTTACCTGCCAAGGGTGGAAGAATTTTGTGGTGTCTGGGGCCACTGATGGTTGATTTCCCTCAGTGAGGCATCCTCCCTGCATTGTGCCCCCTGTGAGAGCAAGACCTGTTCCCACTTTTGCTTGCTGGGCAGGGTCAGGGCTCAGCACAGGGTCCCCCAGCTGGGACATTGGTGGCCTGGGCTCCAAAAGCTCATGATACTCCCCCCAGTGGGGATGAGGTTGCTCTGAATCTTCAAAACCCAAACTCCTTTTCTCCTGGGATGGCTCCGAATGGAGGAAGTCAAAACTCAGGGTTTAGCTGTGGAAATGGTGGTCCAGGTACGTGCTTGGGGTCCTGATGCTTCAGCCATCCAGCAGCTCAAACGTTTCCCCCTAGCCCTGCTCTTTTGGAAGCTCAGGGTGGCTTTGTGTGGCTGTTTGCACTGGGGTAAGGATCCCAAATTAGGTGCCTTCAATAGATGGTGTGAACAAATGCCTACAGAGGAATCCCTTCCCTGTGACATCCATCCTGCTTTATGTCAGGAGGGAGCAGATGGGTGAAGCAGACAAATGAAGACTGGTAGGATGAGAGGTGTGAAGTGACAACAGGGTGACAAAACGTTTTGCAGGAGCCACTGGCCTGGCCATACTGGAGCGGAGCAGGGGGATGGCTGTCTGTCCCCAGCCCAAATAACTCCACTTCACACCATTTTGGTTGGGACCTTCTTAGAGCAACAGATGCTCCTCTATTCCAGTCCACTTTGCTTAGAAACAGAGTAAAACTTTCCTCTTTTACAGATAAATTTGTGCTTAAATCCTTCATAAAGCTCTGCAGAATCTAGAGCATGTAATGTCAGAATTGTGGAAAATATTATCACAGGTCTTCCTGCCTTTTATGGAATAACTTGACAACTCTGATTATCTGTGCAAGGGTGTAAATTTTACTCAGACCTTGATTGAGAGGCAAAGAGTGACTTTTGGCTCTCTAGTGAGCAATTTGGAAGCACAGAAATAAAAATTCTCAAAGCACTTTTATCTGTATGTGTTTCAAAACTGGAGCTTTCGGAATCACAAAAAAATAAAATAAAATCAAAACATGATTTCGGGACTTTGTAGTACAAACTACCCTATTAAAAAGTACCCTGCTTAGACAAGTTAAAAAAAAAGACATCACCGATTTCAGGGAAGAAATGGGGAAAGTATTCAGCAGTGAGTGATATTCACTGAATACATTTTCTCTGGCCCATTGTAACTGCTGGAACTTATCAAAAGAAATTGTTATTTTGATCATAAATGTAGTGGGTGGCAGGATTTTCTTGGCATTTCTTTGGCTTTATGATGAACACAATTTTCCAGTGGAGGGGAAAAATCAACAACAAAAAACCCAAACAAAAAACAAAAGCCCCAAACCAGAAAGGTGGATAATTAGCTTGCAGTACTTAATGGAGAATTTAAAAGTAAATGAGCAGAGCTCATTCCTTCATTCTGAACGGTATTTGTATCAGCTGAACGTATTTTCTCTTTCTGAAAATGAATTTTCCTCCCTAATTCTCACTCTGGTGATGTGTTCCTCCCAGAGAATCCCGCAGGTACACCTGGCCAGTGACTTTGTCTCTCAGGATGATGCTCTGTAGGGTTGTTCTGCAGAACCAAGCCCTGGGTAACTCCCAGCCAGGCTAAGGGGATGCTCAGTCTGCCCAGATGCTGATGCTTAACCAGCTTCACGTGCCTTTTGCTGCACTAAACCCACCGAATAAGGAGGTTTCCCTGCCAGAACGATCATATAAAATTGTTGCTTAGTAAATCAGAGGCATTTTACGAAACAGATCAGTTTTGTTTCCTGTGGCTAATGCATGGCAAGGAGGAAATTCAGTTTTTATGTCCCTGAAAAGCCCCATTATCTTAGAGACTTTAGGTCTGGAAAGACTGTTTTCTTTGATGGCCTTGCGGTGAGGGTCGCTTTGCATCTGTATTCAGACCCATCTGTCTCTTCGGGTGGAGATTTGCTATTCATCGTCCCCCTGAAGACCCGTGCTCTGGAGCTGATAGCCCGGGTCCTTCTCAAACACAGCCCCCCACCAAGGGCTGGCTCCAGCCTTTGTTATGGACTTGCTTGGCATTGGGAACACAATGGCCCAAATGGGCCTCTTTACCCTGCGAGCTACATGCTGAACTGCCCTTTGGGCTTTTGAAAAGCCTCTTTATCTTCAAACAGCCTGATTTCCTCTGCCCCACGGTCCTCCCCCCATGGCACCTACAAGGACAAGCAGGCGGAACAGGGTCATCAACTCCCGCTCAGCCCCGGGGCTGGTTGCCTTTATGCTGTTGATTTTTCAGTGTATAAATAGCAGAACAATGGAGTCGGAGTTATTTTTATCTATCGCCCTTAACATCACAAGAGAGTCTGGGAGCACAATAGGGGTTGGTCTCACTGGAGAAGTGGAAATTTCAGGGCTGGCCCTGCTCAGATGGGCTCCTTGGCTCTTTGCATCAGGGCTGTGATGGGAAAAGGGGGACTTTGGGGCTGTGCTGCGGAACGGAAGCTGTAATTGGCATTAAAATGACTCCCAAGGTGGTACTACTGGGCATTAAAAAGCATATTGTCTTTAGGCATGGGAATGATTAAATCTTTGCTATCTATGTTTTTCTTCCTGGGGTATCTTGGGTGGGGAAAGAGTGAAACCTCTGTAGCAAATGCTGAATGCTCTGGCAAATAAGACCTACCTATTTCCTATATTTGCTGGCAGTCATGAGCGCTTAAAATCAAGGATTGTCTTATCAGCTCAAACCCAAATAGTGCAAATATTATCAGGGAGACACAGGAGACCTGCCCGAGCTGCCTGCACCACGAATGAATCTGGGCCACCCCGTTCAGGGAGTCACCCATGTAGCAGGACCCCCACGGGCACACTGAAATCTGTTTTCTCTTGAGTCGCATCTGGCTGGGCTGCAGGGACAACAACTGCACCAGCTCCAGACCTTCCAGCAGAAACCCCTCCTGGGAAGGAGGGTAGATAGACTGCCTTTAAAAGGATTCAGCCAGGGCCATCTCTGTAACCAGTTTGTGGACAGCTTTCCCACTTGGGATGAAGGAGCCTGAGGTTTGATTCCCAGATTCCCAGCTTGCCTGGTGGAAGTGCCCTGGGCTTTGCTGGGTGGTCACCTTAGTGGAAACACGTGGATGACTCTGAGAGCAGAGACCAGTGAGCCAGGGCTGTGGTTCCTCGAGTGAGCCCGGCAGGTCTGCAGGTCCCTTCCTCCTCCATCCATCAGTGGGGTGGATGTGGTTGCAGGACACGGCTGCAGGAGGGATTTTGTACCTCACTCTCAGGGTAAAGCTTCAACTGAACTGTCTCCACTTTGGAGTTAAATTCTCTGTGTTACACACATCCTTACTGCCCTCCCTTTCGGTTCCAAGCCTAATGCTGCAAAGCTTTATCCTTGTGGGCTCTTGCTTTTTGAGACCCTCCTTGCTGGCACCAGCAGGGCTGAGTTGCCTCTTCTCCTGCTTCTCTCCATGGCAGCCCAGTCCCAGCAGGGTGTGGGAAGGAGCTGATTTGCCTCCATGGGGCTGCGTGGAGGAGGAGGACACAGCACAACAGGCATGATCCCTGCAGGGCTGCTGAAGACCAGGCTTAGTCTCCTGATCTTGTTCCCCAGGCATGAACAGGGTTCCTCTGACTGTAAAGCGTCCAGGAGACTGATGTGTCCCTCCAGCTGATCCTGAACACAAAAACTGTGTTTGAGGGCAGGGAAAAAAAACCCCAACCAAACAAAAAACCAAAAAACCCCAAACCTAAAGTTGTCAAGGGGGGCCTGGAAAAAATGTTCCTGTAGTCCTCTAAGGACTGCCCCAGGTGCTCTGAGCAGAGAAGCTGCTGTCCCTCTGCCCCACATCCCCAGTGCTCCTGGGCCAGGGCTCCTTCAGGGAGCTCAGCTGTTAGAGCAGCTTCCAGGGGAAAAGGTTGTTTCAATACACCTGGAGTTTTTTTAGTAGAATTACACTGAGCTCAGCAAAATTTATGTCAAAACGGTTGGCAAAACTTTTCTCTGAAGGGAGGAGGAACAACATCTGTTCTGACATTCTTAGCCCACTCCAGATTTTTTTTCTCTACAGTCAGATTTTAAATACATTGTAGTCATGTTTAAAAAGCTTACAAATGCTCTCATTAGCAATACTAATTGCTCTTTTCTCTCGCCTCCAGTTTTATATTTTGTTTTTCACATTTTAACACACAAAATTGCAACATTGGCTTTTGTCTCAATATGAGCGTTTTTATGGCACAGAGAAGCACCTTCCTGACCAGCTCAGCTGATGCTGCTGGGTTATTCCTGCTTTACTTGGAATAAATAGGAAAAAAAAAAAATCAGGCCTTTGGTATCCAAATCAAAATGAAAACCACAGAACCTTCCTGGGCTATTAAAAATGTCAAGTATCTGTTGACTCCTGAGGTATTTCCTTGCTGTTAGAGAACAGTGAGGCTACTGCAGCAGATCCTTTCAGCTGTTGAATCCAGGGGGCAAGGATCCTGCAGCCAGGGTTGTTATCACACCCACACTGTGCAGTGGGTCACTGGCTGGTGTCTTTCTCCCTCCTCTCCACTTTGTGCCGTGTCCTCTGTGAGCTCAGGCACCAGCCCCTCTGGTTCCCCAGCTCTCAGGGAGCTGCAGAGCCCCACCTGACCCAACACAGGAGGAGAGGCGGGTACCTTGGTGTTCTCTCTGTCTCAGCCTCCCAAGAGGCTCCTGCATGAGCAGCAACCCAGGAGAAATAATCATGATCTCATATCAGGAGGCTGAAAACATGAGCTGGGCTTTCTCATGCCATGAAACTGCACTTTCCCAGAATATCCCCCTCTTTTACAGCTGTCTGGGTGTTGCAATAGCATCTGTGCCAACCAAATTTCTGATTATGCTTTCAAGGACATTTTCATTTTCGTCATCTCTGGGATCCACTGCCAGAACTCCTGCTAATGCCTCTGATTGCCAGATGAGCATCGCCCTGTGCTTTCATTGCTCTCCGAAAATAACATCCTAAACCACATTATGCTGAAGCTGCTCTTCAACAGCTTCTCGAATGCCACCGAGCCAGTCTATTGTGGTGATGACACAGAGCCTGGGTGCTGCTGCTCTTGTGCCAAAAGGGCTGTCCTGGCAGGGTGGATCCCAGCTCCAGGGCTGCTGACAGGCGTGAGATCCACCCTGATAGAGGATGTGAAGTGTTTGGGCCCATGAGGTGCTCAGCTCAAGGGTGAGAGCTCAGGTGTGAGCAGCTTGTGTGCTGGAACAGGGTGGGTGTTACCAAGTCCTATGTCTGTGTGATTATGGGCATTTCTAAGTGTCATCCCACATGGATTGCTTTGATGGGGGATGAGCTTGGCTCTTGGTGGTCCCCACTTTGGTACTCTGATCCAGCTGCTGGTTTCCAACATCCCAAATGGAGTAAGGGAGGGGATAGGGGTTTCCAAGCTGAAATTGCCTTGTCAGGTTTTGCAACCACAAAGGTTCAGTCCCCGTGGAACACAGTAAAAACTTGGGCAGTAGCACTTTTCTGCTGGTGCAAGTGGGATGCCCAGAGAAGGGAGGTCCCTGGCACTGTGGTTGCCCCAGGACACTTTCCCCAGCCCCAGCACATGGGGCTGAGTGCCCAGGACGACCATCCACACATCCCTGCTCCCACCTCATCCACCGTCCAACTCCCCTTTGAACAGACTCCCCCATTGAGGGACATCATTGCAAGCATTTGCACAGACCTTAGGTTAACTTGCAAGGAGTGTCCTGGCATAGCAGAGGTCTGGAGAGATGCAAAGTTAATGTATAATCAAACAGACAAGATCAAGTGAACTGCATATGCTTTCCTTTGCATCCTTCTCTGCAGTAGTTCCAAGATTTAATTATCAGCTCTGAAGCACTTAAAGATTTTCAGGTGGAAACTGCTACACAGAGGAAGGAGTGAGTACAAAAGCAGCCTACATAATTAAGTGCTGCTTTTTTAATTTAATTTTCTCCTTCATTTGATCCTCTTCTGGAATCTTGAAAGTAACAGTCTCAACTACCAGCTGTGTTCTTTTACATTCGTGTTGCATTCACATGATGATCACAACAAGAGGGGAAAACAATAGTTCAGGAGATCTGTGTGATGGTGCCTGTAGGAGATGGGGTCTGTGCTGTGGTGGTGTAAAGGTGAAGGTGCCCACTCTGGTTTTGGAGGGGCACTCACCTTTTGAAGTAAGACCATGAGGGGTGCAGCCCCTTAGCTGCAAAACTGGGATTTTGGATGGTACAAGGGAATTCACACACCAGAGCAATGAAAGGGTTTGCCAATAAAATACAATAAATAATTTGCATTCTGTAATCCAGATGAGAGCTGTAAAGAGAAAATACAAACGGGTTAAGCTGTAAATTACCGCTGTTCCTCTCTTCCTCCTCTCTCTATTCCCTTGGAAATTAGCCAGTTGCTCTCTGGAATCACTAATTCCTACAAGCTGCCGGTGCCAATCTAGCACCAGAGAAACAAGGAGGTTTATTTAGTGTTTGTTTCTTCGTTTGACCGTCCCTTCTTTTCAAATATTTTTAAATGAAAAAAAACAACAAACATTCCAAGAGACAGTGAGATTTCCTTGCATGGCACTTCTTTCACAGTCCCAGACCCACTTGTATGGAAAAATGAGAGTGTTATAGATTGGGCTATGGTGATTATTTGTCAGCAACCATCATGAGACAAGAAAAGGGAGCTGGGGTGATGCTTGGGTGCTTACAAAACTTCTCTTGAGAGTGTTTCTGAAACACTGCCTTAGGACAGCAGATATCCTGTCTGGTACCTGGGTTCTCTCAGGTCCTCTCCAGAGAGGCACTGTGGACTCTGGCAGTGACATTTTGGTTCAGATGAGATTTATATGACTTGGGGTTTATGTTTTTAACAATATATCCTGGAGAAGAGGTGTAATTTTGAGATGGATGTGATGCTGCTGCACTGAGCGGACATCCCTGCGGGCTGGGTTTTGCAGTGCCCCTCTAATGTCAGCAGGTGGGCCAGGAACAGGGGAAGAGGTTGGAAAGGTTCTGAATGTTTGTCAGTCCTGTTTTTCCACCTCTCTGGGTGTGGTGGGTTTTGATGGGAAGAGAACTGGAAGTAACCAAGTACCAGGAAATGGTACACTTCCCATTTCATAGAATCACAGAATGGTTTGGGTTGGAAGGGACCTTGAGAGATCCAACCCTCCCTGCAAGTCCAGAAGAGGAGCCATCAGGATGATTAGAGGGATGGAGCACGGGAAATAAAAACTTCCCAAAGGAATTGAAAAGACTAGAACTCACAGATGAGAAAGGCAATTCTTGAGGGATGTCCCCGGATGCGAATCCTTCCAGGCCTCTTGTCTCATCTCTCTTAGGGATAGAGAGATCTGAATACATGAACATGATCACATAATGGCTTCTCAGGGGTATGAGACCATTAGAGTTGAATGCAGAGAATTAGTATTAATTAAGAATAATGAGGGAGAAGAATGGGCTGAAGGAAGGCAGAGGACAGGTTGGATTTTCTGCTGATGCCATTTGTACCAACACAGTTTCTGCAGCTCCAGTGCAGGTCTTGCACCTGAACCACATCTCCAGCTGTGGCTCCTCTGACAAACACAAGGGTCATCACATCACATCAGACCTGTGGGAGGTGAAACCACCCAGGTTCCTTCCATCCATTTTGTGCATTCCAGCTAAATATTGCTTCCCAACTGTGATAATGGATACATCAGTGAAATTAACAGCATGGTGGTTGGTTTAATTCAGGAATATTGGAAGTCACTGGAATGCTTTGGTTCCAAGTTTTGTGTTGCTTAAGAGGAGACCATGCACATGGGAGTGGGCTCCAAAATGCCCCCCATTTCATCCATCTCACTGTCTCCAAGGCAGGTTTCAAGCTGCCACACCCCACCCCAGATGCTGTAGGGATGAGGAGACATAGGTTCAGGGCTTCCCCGAAACTGTTCTGGGGGCTGGAGAAATGCTGTCTAGAAGAAAGAGGAAAGCTTGTTCTTTCAGCCTGTACAGTCTGAAGGTTAATGTTGCATTTTGCCAATCACAAAAAGCTTCAGAGGAGAGATTTGTGTGGCTGCAGCCGTTCCCCATCGGATGGCTCTGCATTGCACGGGGCCAAACCTACCTGTGCAGACACAGAGGGGCACGTGCGTCCCTCTGATCATTTCTGAGAAGATGTAAAGTCATTCTGATGATAGGGGTTTCCTCCTCTCTTTTTCTTCTTTTTTCTTTTCCCTTGTGCAGTGAAATACAGAGATCTGGGATTGCGTCCATACGGAATTGAAACCTGCTGGGAGATGGAGGGGAGAGGGAGCGGGTCCTGCTGGAAGCCCAGACCTGCTCTGGCAGCTCCAGGCTGGCACAGAACAGATTCCCCCCTTGGCCATCCCCATCCTCCTTGGAGCTAAGGGGGAACACACTTTGCTCCCATGGCTCCCATTTCCCTGTATTTATTTGTGCATTATTTTTTGGTTTTTTGGTTTTTTTTTAAGCTGAGATCCACAGGATGAGAAAATGGCTCTTCTCTCCTTTTTTCCTCCTTCTCCTTTCTCGACTCGCTGAGCCAGCTGGGGCAATGCCACAATTCAAGGCGTCTCCAGACAGAATCCAGCTCGCTGCCTTGTGATCTGCATGTCAAGGTGAAACTGCAATAAGATAATAATGTCAGTATCCCCAGAAGGCAGGCGGTAAAAGATACTAATTGCATTTCACTGAAGGCTTCAGAAACACTCAGCAGCTGGAAAGCTGAGGAGAATTTTGATGCTATTCTTATAAGGGAAGATTCCCCCCCCCCGCCTTACACTGTTTGTAAATCTATTACAGAACATGGGGAGTGGAAGCGGGGGAAGGGAATGTATAAAACCAGTTAAAGGCTTAATGTTTCCCATTATATTTTGTGAGCTGTAGGTGGTCTAGAGCTTATAAAAATGTAGCACATTCCCTTGTAATCAACCATAATAATTTATTATTATTATTTATTATGATTTGCTGTTATTTTGCACATATAAAGGCCCCTGCCAAGGCACTGAGAGCTCTGCACAAATAGTTAACATTTATTATAGCAGTAGTAATGTTTAAAAATATTAACTAAATAAAATAAAAATACCAGCTCTAAAGAGCTGAGGACAGCTTTGTTATTGGAAAATAAATGCAGGAAGGCAAATATCTTGCAGAATGGCTGATGCTGATTTGAATAGAAACATGTCTGGTGAGGGGGAAAACACATTTTCAATTCTTGGAAAAATGCAGAGAGCTTGGCGTGGAGATGTGTCTCCAGCAGCCAGTTCTGCTCCCAGCTTTGCCCAGCAGGAACAGGGACCCCCTTGCTGGCAGGAAAATGGGTGGTAGTGTGGACATGCATCTGCTACCCGTGCCTGGAGTCAGAAATGTGATAGGTGGTTGCACTGAAGGACTTTCCTTGGAGAATGGATTTATTTAGCCCCAGATGGTTGTGATCCTTTCCCCTGTGCTTTATTGCTGTGGTAGTGTTCTCCAGGGAAGGTGGAGCCCAAGTCCAAGGCCCCAGGTTAGTGTTTGCCATCCTCTTTCCCATTCTTTGTCTTTGTTCCGTCTCAAATCTTTTATCCCTGGGAGGAAGGGAAGCCTTCCAGCCTCTACTTTGTGGGGTCTCCAGGGGAAATATCAATGCCCTTTGTGCAGCCTGGGTTGAAGGTGAGATGATGGGAGCACTGGCAGAAGGGGCTGCTGCTGCTGCAAGGAGGAACCATCTGAAAGCCAACAGGAAAAAGACTTTTGCTGAAGTTACACCAGCAGGATGCCAAGGGGATGTGAATGGGACATGGTGCTACATAATATATTTGTTCATGAGGCAGGGAAAAAACAGGTGAACAGATGAACAGCAGAACTTGCGAGTGCCTGAGGAATCTTTGGCTTAGTCAAGAGAAGAGGTGGAAAATCTCACCAGGGTTTTCTCTAATAAAGCTGGAGGGCTGGGCAGTGTGCTGGTGAGCAGAGGGGATAAATGCAAAGTGTGCTGCACGTGGGAAGGAGCACTGGGAGCGTGATGAGGTCTAAATTAGTAAATGTTTGGGAAGAGGAGAGCAGCATCAACAAAGACATCATTGCAAATCTCTATTCTCCACACGCTTGTGCAAATCTCTACTCTCTGTGTACAGACACCACCAGACAAGCAAAGAAAATTTGAGGGAGAACGGGATTAAAAACATTGCGGAGAGTATTATAATGCCAACACATAAATCAGTTCTGTGGTCCTGCCTGGAACAGCGTGTTCATTTCTAGTCAATCCATCTCAAAAAGATACAGCAGGAATAGAAGGGGTCAAGAGATAGGCAACAAAAATTATTGGAGACACTGAAAGACTTGCAGACGAGCAGAGACTGAAGGATGAGGGGGAACATTTATTTTGAAGATAAGATAAATATGGGCGGATATGATCCATGCACTTAAAAACCGAGGTAGTAAATGGCATAGAGAAGGTAAATCAGGGTCTGGTAGTCACCCTCTCTTGTGAGACAGAAACCAGGGGGCACCTGATGGGACTGAGCAGCAGGGAGTTGAACGTTGCCCACAGGACATACATTTTCCATGCTGGTGGCTGCTAGGACTTGGCTGCAGCCCTGGGACGGGCAGGGGGGTTAACAGCACCCAGGGAGGCCTGGAAGGTACCCAGACCTCAGTACTCAGAGCATCTCCACTCCACAAGTGAATAGGAGATAAGACCACGAGGGATACAAACACCTTGGACCACCTCTCCCAGCGGGGTTTTTGGCGTTTCCCTGGCACTCCAGAGCTGTAGCTACGTTAAGGTGGGGGTTCACAAAGGCATCCCCCTTCTCCAAGACACGTCCACTTCACTGAGGCAAGGGCCACCTTACAGGTGGTGTTGGTGTTATTTTGGGTGCACGGATGCTGCCAGGGCTTGGTGGGGCTGGAGGAGGTGCTCAGCTGGTGGCAGTGGGGACACAGCAGGACAGGGGTACAGGTACTGTGCAGGTCCCCCGTGGTGTTGTATCTCCAACACATGTGAAGCCACTCAGAACTTGGGTGCCTTCCACACTGTGGCTGTGAAACCTGCTGAGATGGTGCTGCTTGAGGATGAGGAGGGAAGGAGGCTCGGGGTGGAGGCTTTGTGCCAGTGCAGTGGCAGGCAACTGCCAATGAGGGATGAAAGGCACGTGGATTATGGGGCTGGTGGAGCCCTTGCCGTTGGTTATCTGATCTCCTCTTTGCCCTGACAGCTCTTCCCGTGCTTTGGGGCTGCCCTGGGGCCGCTGGTGTGACATAGCCACACACCCACACTCCCGCCCCACCCAGCTGCTGCTGGAGGTTCAAAGGCCGGGCGTAAACTGGTCTGACCCAAAACGCTTGGTGTGACCTTCTTTGCTGTGCTGGGGATTATGGGGTTTGCTCTAATTCTGCAGCATCAGATAAGGGTTGCTCCTGCTCCAGCGTGCAGGTGGAGCCCAAAGGAGTCACTGGGATCCTGAGACAGCATATCCCTCCCCAAATACTCTGTCCCTCTGTGAGGGGGGATCCAACTCGTGACACCAGAGTATCTGGCTGATGTGCCGTAAATAGCTGTGCTATGGATGGATGTGTAGGCAGTGCCCCTGCACACAAGTACACACGTGGACAAAATCCTGATGTGTTGGCTCAGTGCAGAAGCTGCAGGATCATTCACCACAGGCCATCAGAGCCCCTTCCTGCAACCCCCTGAGCAATGTGACCAGCAGTTCTCACACAGGTTTTTTTTTTGGTCCATCATCTCCCCAGGGGAAGAAGCGTGTGCAATAGAGTGTCTTGTTTTGGTAGGGGTTAGAGTTTGGTTTTCCTTTTTTTTAAAATGTTTTAAATATGTTGTTTGCTCTGTGTTTCTGTCAGAGAAAGCCAGGGCAGGGATGTGTGCTGAGCATCTGAAGCAGAAGTGGTGGGTTTTGCAGCGAGTCTCAGTTTCTGCTTTGCTCTAGGTTTGGACTCCCCCAAGTTGTTTCCCATGCAGAGGAGCTCTGTTTTCAGTGCAAGAAGTCCTGTTCTAGAGGAAAGAATTGTGAAACCCTGGGTAGTCTTTGAGCTTTCTTCCTAAAAGTCTTCTGGGGCCACAAGTGGGTTCATCTCACAGCTGCCTGCAGTGGCAGTGAGGGAAGCAGAGGTGTATGGAGGGGAGGACTGACGGAGATAGGTGGACGTGCAGGGCCATGGTTGTGTGTATGCACGTCTACATCATGGTGCTGCAAAGGAGATGTGACAAAGCCTTGGCAAACACAACCATATCAGGGGAGAACACCCAAACCTGGGGCTGGCGGGAGAGGCTGCCAAAGGGAACCTCTTTCAGTGCTCCTTGGAAATAATCACGGACCCCAAGTCAACCCAGTGCTCTGAGCTGGGTGGGACCTTCTGTCCTTGGAAATACCCTGATGCTCAGAGCTGAAAATAGTTTCCTGTGTCTTTCTGGAGGTCAGTTCACCCGTTCTTCATCCCCACTGCATGCAGACACAGAGGCATTTGGGCAGCAGCAGTTCAATCCCACAGGAGGACTGCCTGTCTGCATTTTGTGCATGACCTCATGCCCCACAGTGATTTGCCCCTGTGCCAGGTGAAGCCATGGAAGAGGTGAGGCAAGGATCTGGCTGACCAGAAGAGTGTCTGGCCAGAGACGTGTATTCCCAGCGCTGCATGTTCAAGGATCTGATAAATGACATCTCATAAAACCACGTGTAAAGATAGCAAAAACCTATCAGACCTCTGGGACTCAGGTTTTCAAGGTAGAATAGCTCAGTAGAGCACCTTTGGTGCACGCAAAGAACGAAAAATGTAGGCTCCTAAGTGGAGGGCCAGACAGGTTCTTTGTCCAGGAGCTGTCTGTACTAAAACCACTCTTTGTAGACTCATTCCAGGTTGCATTTTGATTCCTTAGTCTGCATCCATCTGCCTTGACTTAGCAGCTTGGCATTAAGGTGAGCTGGTTGTGTAGCCTGTCTTTAGTCATCGGGAGGAACAGGGCAATTCATCCCAGTCAGGGATAAATCAAAGCAATTATTCCAGAGCAATTCCTGTTTCTCTTGGTTGTAAAGGAAGGTTTCAAGTCCAGGTTGAAATCAACCATGCAACTTTTAAAGCTCATGGCATGAATCTCTCTCTGAAGGTAAACACCATTTAGGTGTTTATCCAGTGTTCAGTCCACTGCAAAATCCCTGTGGGAAAATGGCCATTAGAGGATCAGGCATTGCATTCATTTCAGCAGGGGGAAATTACGGAGGTCATAAGCTGCTAGTAAGGCTACAAAGGGAGTTCCTCACTGAAACATTCTGGGTCTCATTGGTTGTGTCTTACTTGACCAAGTGTGACCTGAGAGTGCTGGGCACCCAGCACTGACCGTGAGCCTCAGGCCAGGCTGTCCATGCATCCATCTGCACCTGAGAGCCAGCCCTGGAGATGTGTTCAGGAAAACCCCACACCTGGGATTCCAGTTACAGCTGATGACAAGCACAGGCAGGTTTTCAGAGGTATTTATTTGCCTGAAGTTGCAAAAGGCCATTCATTTTATAAGCTTTGAAGGAATTCGAAGAAATACCTCAGCTGCCTGATTTTTGAGCCTGACTTCCTTAGGGATCTTGTAACCTTGTCTAGGAACCCACTTACAGCTTTAGGTACCTTTGGGAATTTTCTGCTGAACGTCAAGCCATTGTCCTAGTAAAAACGTTAGAATTTGGTTTAACAGTAGAGGGTCTTTTGTGGTCTGAATTACAGCAAATTTACTTACAGTTTTCATTATTGGAAAGTTCAGGAGAAGGAATTATCCCACCAGGGAGTGCTGTTTAATTTCTGAGGAATCATTTTCTTGTCCTGATACAAATTTGATTGTAATGACAGGTAATTGTGCAAAGTATAACAATGATAAACCATGGTGGAAATGGCAGTATTTTCAGTGCAACTTCACGAAAATCCTTCAGAATGTAAACTAAATTAAAGCAGAAATCCAGCTAATAAGGGCTTAGTGTTTTATGCCATATTTGGTTCACTTTTAACTCAATAAAGACTAAGATAAAAGAGGAGGGGCAATGATTCTGGATTGCAGTTGATCCAGTTTTTTGATTTGGACAAATACTGAGTATTTGGCTTTATCCTTCTGTTTCATTAGGGTCATTATAATCCACTTAGAGATTATATAGAGATCTTAAAATATCATAAATTGCCTTTTTCTCTATGTGCAGCAGATCCAGAACTGGGCAAGAAGGGGTTGATGATGGCTGTGTGTGTTGAGACTTTACAGACACGTGGCCTGTCCTCTAAAAGAGTGGCAGGACTGTTGTGTTACATTCCAAAAAAACACACATTTTTAAAATCCAGAGTCCTTGGATCTTTGAGTCCCTGATTTTCTTCCTCCTTTTTCTCTAGAAGGGCCCATGTTCTTTATATCTGATTTGGATCTCGTGCATCCCAAGGCTTCGGCCACAGATATCACGTCTTATTTGGACTGAGTGAATACATTTCCAATCCCCTTCTTTTACCTTGGGCTTTGCAGCATCATTTCCACCAACTGATCCCCTTGCTGTGCCCTGAGAACATTGCTATCATCTGTATTTAAATTTCACACTGGTCTAAATGTCGAGGGCTGAGTTCTGGCACGCGGAATTGAACGGAGATTCACATTTTTAAATTAGCAGACAGTGGAAATGAATGACTGGCTCTTCCCTGGGGGAATATTCTGGATCTGCTCAGTACAACAGCCCTGAAAACGGGGCTGCTGCTGGTAATGACACAGCCTTGGCTGGGGCCTCTGCAGCACAGGGAGCTGGAGGTTGCATCAGCAGCTCTGTTTACCAGGGCAGGAGGAATCAGCTCAGCGTCGCGTTCCCCCGGGAGCACAGCATACGGATGTTTGCAGTCAGTCCAGATCTCGTCTCCGAAGGAAACAATGCAAAAAGCCAAACCTCCCTCCCGCTCTCACCCCTTGGTTTCCCTCTTGCAGTGGGCTCTTCCCGTTTTCTAGGTCAGAAAATGGAGCGTTTATAAGCAGCGTGTTGAGCAGCTCCTTCTCGGACGTGCCGCTGTGCTGCCGAGGCTCAGCACACGCGTACCAAGCACAGCACCAGGATGGCTCCTTGAGTGGGGATTTTTTTTCCCCCCTGCTCTGCTTAACATGGCCGTTTTGGTGGCAGCTGTCCAAGCTGGAAAAGCAGATCAGAGAAATGGGTACATAAATATATATAAATCGGAGAGGGACCCAGAAGGATCATCGAGTCCAAACCTGAGCCGTGCATAGGACCATCCCCAAAAGTCACCCCATGTGCCTGAGAGTATCACACAG
This sequence comes from Cephalopterus ornatus, assembly GCA_013396775.1. Taxonomy (NCBI): domain Eukaryota; kingdom Metazoa; phylum Chordata; class Aves; order Passeriformes; family Cotingidae; genus Cephalopterus; species Cephalopterus ornatus. The sequence goes on along the minus strand of VZRE01004820.1, from coordinate 143,802 downwards.
ACTGTCAGCCAGTGCAGGTAGTTGGCCAGGTCCCTTCTGACAGCCTTGTGCTACCTTGTGTTAATGTCACTGTTCCTGTGCCACAGCTCTGTAGGATGCTGAGCCTTCGGGATGCAGCCCCATGGCCTCCTCTACTGTGCATCCTCCAGGACAGCCCAGTAAAACAAGAAGGTGTAGGAGAGACTTTGCAAAGATTGCACAAGCAGGAAATGTCTATTAGAGATTTTTAGGCTCTAGCTTAGAAAAGAAAACTGGGAAAACCCGAATTTTTGGAGAGGGGATGCAATATCCAAGGCACAAGAAATTGGCAGGGAATTATCTGATCAACCCCTTCGATGGGATTAAATAAAAAGAGAAAAATAAGTGCTTTTCTCTATGTTTCTTTGTCACTATTGCTAAAATATTGAAGTTTAAACAAGGAAGCTTTTAATGGAGGGTTGTCTCACAGGATGTATTGTATTCACTGGAGTTTGCTCTCTCCTTGGCTAATTATATATATTTATCCATCTTATTGAAAGCTTCTCCAGGGCAAAGAGATGCTGGTTTATTTCTTTATTTAATAAAGGAAATGCATAGTGGAGAGAGATCTGTGAAATATCAAGGCAGTTCAGTTTCTGATACTCTGACTTCTGGCAGGGGGCTGGGAGGGGACACTGCAGAGGGGTCAACAGGGGCGAGGAGCTCCCACCTCCATGGGGCATGACTGCTGGCAGGAGGTGGGGAAAGCTGGGGTAGATCTCATCTGTGATTTTGGCTGAGACCTGCTTGAGGATCTAGTGGGGATTCTCCACTTCTTTAGGGTCCACTGATGAGTCAGGTCCAGCTCATTCCCACTCATTGCCTGTGCCAGGTGATTGCAGTGTAGCTGTTATTTCCCTTCTCCTTGATCCACCTTGATCCACGGGTTCAGTTTTCATTAAACATCCCATCTACTCTAAAATGGTGCAGTGTCTCACCACATGCAGCATCTTTGGGTGAAGAGCTCCAAAACAGAACTACCTGGTGCAGGTAGAACCAGCCCCTTCAGCCGCTTCTGTACTGCAAGCTTTATTTGAAACCCCTTAGTAGAGGAAGAGACCTTGAACAGTCCTTCTCCAGGCAAATCTGTCCTTACTTGCAGGCTCTGCACCCTCTCCAGTTGGTGCCTGTCCAGACTGGCAGGTGTTGTCCCTGTACTCAAAGGATGTGGCTGTCCACACCCCACCAGGGACAGAGAGGTGGGCCTGGGGCTTGGTGGGAAGATCCCATCGTCCAGCAAACACTGGTCTGGGAATAACACAGGCATTCAGTCAGAGTGCACAGGCACAGGATCCCCTCTGTGATCAGATGTGCCTCTGCAGTGCTGGAGGGGGCACGTAGGGGCTGTGCAAGGCTGCGCTCCCAATCTCAGGGCCCCCAGGGCACCCAAAACACCCACAGATCTCACCCAGAGGCAGCTTCAGCTCCTTTCTGTTCGATAAAAGCATTTCAGACATAAACCTGCTGTACTAAAAGTGTAGTTGTTCCATTAGTGCCTATTTTAATCATGGAAATGTGACACTGCGAGAAAAATCACGGCACTGCATAGACAGGGACTGGCCCAGGCAGGAAAGCATCCATGTGACATGACCACTGCAAAGTGTCATTATGGCCTGCCAGGGAGCAGCACTCGCTTTCCTGCCAGGAAGGGTTGTCTCTCTGCTTGCAACCGTCAAACTCAGGAATCCATGGAAATGGCACAAATACGGGGGGCGGTTATTTTCTATCTTATCAATTTTGGCTTGTAGCTTGGTGCAAAATGTGAGATCTTTATTTGAAGCTGCTGCTAGACAGCAGTGTGCTGGCTCCTTGGACTTATTTACATCCTAATGATGCTGCTTTATGTATTTCTCTTTTCACTCAGCTACCCAGTTGAGTGCTGTATGTCTCCTTCTGCAGGAAGACGAGCTCTCGGGAGTATATTCTGCTTTATGGTTTCATGCAGATTCTGCAGCTCTGAGTTGTCACTTACTGTCACTTACGCATTTGCTTTTTGAACCGAAGGGGGCTGTGGTCTTCATATCTGGAGCATTTATTTGGGAATTACTGCTTTAGGCGAGCTGAAGGGCTGCATTGGTTTTTGGATTTGTGTTCTGGACTTGCAACACCAGCACAGGGATGACAATCATAAGAGGTGAATACCTCTGTGGCTCCAGGCTTGCACACCATCATTTATCCCCCCTCTCAGCTCTCTCTTTTTCATCTTGGCCAGACACCCTCAAATGTGCTTTGTCCTTAAGCATCACCTTCATCTCTCATGCAAAGCAGGCGAGTGAGGTGTTGCAACGTGAGACAGCTGGGTTTTAGTGGAAGAGCATGAAGGTAGTAAATAAAATTTTGGCAGTGCCTTCTGTGTAGAAGCCAAGATGGATTCCCGGGTTATGACACCTGGATCTTCAGCTGAGCTTTCCATCCAGACTCCCCGTGCAGCTGCCAGGCAGTGCTAGTGCACAGTTCAGCTCATCCTTAGGTGCATGTCAGAAAATAGGTCAGATGGATTGTGCTTTAAAAGTGCTCATTTTCCTAAAGGCGGCTGTGCTGACGAGCACAGATGTAGATACTTCTGTATGTCTGGAGCAGGGGGAGGCAGAACCCGCCCTTGGAAACCACCAGGGTTGTTGCATGGAAAAGGATGTTGATATAATTTCTGCTGTTTTCCCCAGGTAGCATCAATCTCCCACACCCACGCCCCCAGTCATCCTGGGCCTTAGGGCCAGTAACAAGCCCCACGCAGGGGCCAGTAAGGAAAATCAGTGACAGGTATCGTGAGCACACTGAGCTGACAGGGTGCAGTACCTGCCAAGCTGACCCGTGTCCCCAGGGCTCCCTGAGCTTGGGGCCTGATGGCAAATTGCAGAGAAACTCTCCATAGTGAATTCCTATGACAAGTGGTGGAAGCAGCCTGGTCCTGGTGTCTGAGCATTGAGTCTGAGCTCAGGCTGTGACTCTTGCAGCCTCCTGGATGAGCAAACTGTTTTCTCCATGTTTTTCAGAGGAAACATCACCTTGCACCCTGCTCTCCCCCTGCCAACAGTTGGGTTGGTTGCACAGGCAGTGCTAAGGAACTCCCTTGAGAGAGACGGGGTGGGGAAACCTCTTTCAGGGAAGATGTCAGCATCTTCTTGATGCCCTGAGTGGGACTCCTTTCCCAGCAGCTGGAGATGTAAGGTGCAAGGGCAGTGTGTGCCGTGCACTCTGCTAAGGGAACATGCTTATTTCTAATGACAATATTTAGAAATTAGATTGCCATCTGATTAGGGCAGGACCTACAGAGAGCTGTGCAGCAGTTAGCATATTGCTGGTCATAAGGGGTAATAACTAACACGGGGAGATGATGAGGATGCCAGAGATCGAGTGTGAGATTTAAGAGGAGGTAAGGAGTGTTTTCAGTTTAAACGAATCCCCCCTTGTCCTGTCACTCCAGGCCCCTGTCAAATATCCCTCTCCAGCTCTCTTGGAGCCCCTTAAGTACTGGAAGGGGCTCTAAGGTCTCCCTGGAGCCTTCTCTTCTACAGGCTGAACGCTCCCAACTCTCTCAGCCTGTCTTCATACCAGAGGTGCTCCAGCCCTTGAAGCATCTCTGTGCCCTCCTCTGAACTTGCTCCAGCAGCTCCATGTCCTGCTTATGTCGGGGGCCCCAGAGCTGGATGCAGCTCCAGGTAGGAGCCAAGTAGTAGGTCAGAAGCAGAATAGGAAAGAACAGAAGAGCAGAAGCACCAACCCACCGGCTGAGCAGAGCCTGCAAACCATCTGAGGCCGTTTCCAGCCTGCAGCCAAATTTTGGGTGTGCTCCTTTCCTTCTCAAGGAAGGGAGATGGGAACAAATAAGCTTGTAAATACACACATAAAGTGGAACTGGTGTGTGCAGACAGTCCTGTCCGCTGCACATGTGTAACACACCCACACACAGCCAGAGGCTCGGGCTGCTGGAGATGTTTGCAGCCAAGCTGCAAAGAGCTGAAAAGACAGGAATTTGGGGTGACAGGGAAAAGAGGGAGGGCACTGCAGCCTGATGGAAACCCCAACAGCACCTTAACCCTGTCAGCACGGGCTGGCATCACCAGGAGGATCTGCTCCCCTGATGGGAAGTGGCAAGTGAAGCCGATGCTTTATTGGCGCTGGGTTAAGAAGGGACAGGCAGCTGAAGGCGACGGGCTATTGTCTGAAAGATGAAATTTATTACAGGGCACCACACAAAGCCTAAATTAGGCTATCCAGGAAAAGGGAAAAAACCCTTGGTGTGTGTGTGATATGTATGCAGAGCTTGTCATATCGAGTAATGTAGTGCAATAAGGCTGAACCAGGCAGTAATGGGCTGCGCGGCTGCTGCTCTGCTTCTCTCTCGGTTCTTTTTTTTTTGTTGTCGTTGTTACTGTGGGACCTTAATGGTATTCTTTAAACAGATGCTTGAGGAGTCATACTCCAGAAAGCAGCGATTAAAAAAAAAAAAAAAAAAAAAAAA